>JAHWFO010049837.1:941398-987605 GCA_023313115.1 Rhysida immarginata
GCCATTATATCATTTTTGAACTCATTGGCCCCGTTGCTTTATATCCTATTGATTCTTGTATGTAAGGTGCGTCCAATAAATATAGAACCACCCATGAAAATGCAAATAACTCTTACATTTTTAAACACACTTAAATAACAATTTATTTATTGTTTATAAATAACAATGTGAGCATATTGACACAATGTAATGATAAAATAAGAAAAAGAAAGAAAAATAAACTGAAAAAGGTAGATTTTGTCTGTCCAAAAATTATAAAACCACAGTAAAAAAAAAACAAAAAAAAAAACAGAAAATAAAAAACATAATCGACTGGACCAAAAATTACACATACCCCTTTGTTGCAATGGTTTTCCCCATTCAAATTTGTGATAAAAATATGTGAAAGCTGACATTGTAAAACGTCTTGAACCACTTTTTTAACAATGCCCAAAGCCAAATCTCTATCGGATTTTGAGAAGGGTCAAATTCGTGCTTTACATGATTGTGGCAATTCTACAAGACAAATTGCAAATGCGTTAGGTAGATCACACAATGTGGTGCTGAATTATTTGCGTTTAGGTGATCAGTATTGAGTAAAGAAGTCAACAGGCAGGCCGCAGAAACTTACATAACGCCAGAAAAGAATCATTGTGCGCGAAATAAGTGGAAACAATGCTTCTTTGCGATCTCTTGCGAATTCTCCAAACTTTCCTGTTTGCAAATCTACAATTGCCAATGTAGTACATCAGTCTGGCAATCTGGTATTCAAGAAGAGGGAGCCACGACCTATACTGAAATCTTGTCACAAAGAAAAGCGCCTTATTTGGGCAAGGGAAAAGGTGCAATGGGGGGAAAACTTCAGGAACGTGGTGTGGAGTGATGAAAAAAGATTTAATCTAGACGGGCCGGATGAATTCCAGTACTACTGGCATGACATTCGCAAAGAGGAACAATTCTTCTCTAAAAGGCAACAAGGTGGTGGCAGTCTAATGGTGTGGGGTGCATTTGGATTATATGGAAGATCAAATTTGGCTTTTGTCGATGGACGAATGAATGCAATTAAATACCAACAAATGCTTGAAACGAATTTATTGCCATTCGGGGAGAGAATGGGAGGACGTTACTGGGAGTTCCAGCAAGACAACGCTCCTGTTCACAGTGCAAAAAGCACGTGCTTGAAGGGGTCCACGAGAGCTCATCAAAAGTTGATATATCGCAGTTAAGTTCTTCCATTTTCACGTTATCGTGCAAACGATGGCTGGCCGGACACATAAAGGTACTGATTAAGCTTGTATTCTTATATTTTGTATAGCCTTAGCTAAAACTCGTAATAAAGGGTCATCAATGTACTTTTTGTGGGTCATTTTCTTGGACGTAGCATTTCAAAAATCGAAAAGAAATTCATATTCGTCTTGTGCTCGTCATTCCCGTTCAAATGACATATTACATGCCTTATATTGCCAATAAAAAAATTTAATGGGGGGGGGGTTGGGTCTCAATAGTCACGTGACTGTTAAACCGATTTCAATCACAAACTAATCAGGCAGGTGAGCTCAGGAAGGGTCTCTATCAAAGAGTGAAAGCAGAATTTGAAAAAGTTAAAGCATTCTCGAGTAATCGTCGGACATACAGACGGACAGACAGACACACAAACAGAGCGAAACCAATATATGCTTTTCAGCATATAATAAATGACTTTTACTTATTAACTCTTATTCTGCATGGGTAGACAAGCAGAAATTAGTTCAAATTATTTCGAATACTTTTTCACTGTAGATCAAAGTTATTGTAGGCCTATGAACTGCTCATCAAGCGATAAAATAATTTTTTTATACAATTTCTAGCGATTAGTTTTTCCTTCGATGAAATTATAACTTAATCATTAATCGTAACGAACTCCTGGCGGAGATTAACAATTAAAAAAGAATCGTTTAATCGTGATTAACAATTGGATATTATTAATTTTAATCATCAATCGTTACTTTGATTGTATATTGCCCAACCTCCATAATCGCGACTAACTCCAGACGATTTACAAAAACAACTTTTAATCATGATTGATTATTTTTAATCATAATCATTAATCGTCAGTTTGATTGAATTTCGCCCAACACTGGTTCATCTGATCTTTAGAGCTAATCTAACCTAACCTAACCTAACCTAACCTAACTATCTAAGCAGTTTTTTTTGAAAATCATTTTTCTGAATAAAAAAACGGGGGCTGAATTGTGGGAATAAAAATGCCGGCAAAAATATGGATAAAGAGGACAACAAATTTTTACTCCAATTTTTACCCGTTCTTTCCTCCCATATCTATCCCGAATATTTAAACGCCGTTGTAACCTCAGCTGTATCATCTTTATCCCTACTTTTTAACCCTCACTTTTTATCTCCACTTTTACCCCTTTGTTATTCCCCAATTTTAAGAGGGCAATTTCCTTAAACACAATGTCATGGAAATCGAATCCAAGTTCGGCTTCCGGTGACACTCGCGTCTGTTTTCGCTCTCGTTACTTCTATTGCTCGAAGAGGAGGGCGGAGCAGCGCGAATTGTGTCATCACATCAATCAACACGCAAGAACCAATTTGGGCTCTTTTGGTTTTCGGGGAAAGTTGGGGGAATTTTCTATTTGTCTGGGGGAATTTGTGAAAATCACTTGGCAACACTGCTTTATGCCTTGGTGACTGCAGCTGTGCAAGGGAAGCAGGAGGACGGCGAAGGCTGGAACACGACGCCGGGAATAGCGAGAGTGAATACGGCGGCTAGTGAGCCTTGCTGGCAAGCCTCTAAGGCGGAGATTCCTGTGCAGCCGCGTCGGGAAAGGAACGACGTAGAAAGTTCTTCAAGTTCGAGTGGCCGAGCGTCTTCATTATACGTCGGAGGGACGGTGACGGTCCTCCCAGTCAATTTCGTGAGTACATTACTTTTGGTTGATAATAATGCCCAAGTGCTTCGTTCGTGCTTCGGAGATTTGTACCAACGAGAGCTGAGTTCTAGCACAGTTATCAACGGTGTATGGCCAGGTGGCCTAAGTGCGTATATGCAGCAGGGGCTTGGTTTTACCCTTATACAAAGCTCCGTAATGAAGGCCATAGCGTGGTCGTAATTTTCTGCATCCTCGTCAATCTTTAATTTGTGTTTTTGACAAGTGTAATATTTGTTATGATAAGCTCTATGTCTTGTTTTATTACAGCGTAATAAGAGCAATGAAATTTTTCCTATTGGAAAAGTGTTGTCGTTATACACGTCATATCTTTAAGGACAATTCCGGACAATGACTTTCACGATTTAAGCTATTTACCTTCTGCTTTTTCCGTTCGTTAAGAACTGCAAGGTGTATTATCAAATTGTATTTATGTAATTTAAAGATATGGGACAGACTCTTATGTGGACTTGAAATTATGTTATTGCGTAGTTCTACGGAAGCGCTTTGAGCGCATGACAATTGTGTGATATAATTCATTTTGATTTTTCATGTGGTATTTGAAAGAGAGATAGCTGAATTAACTCCATTTGTTTTCATCTATTTGTGAATACGACTGCGGTTTAATTTCTGTGAATTAGAACTAAGCATTTGTAGCTAGTTTATGTTTTGCTAATAATATCAGCTTGCAAGCGATTTATTACGGAATGTAACGAAAGCAAGAGTTGTTTTCTTAGTTGGATAATTTCGTAGTATGAGGCTAATTGATGTTATGTTTTTTTGTATTCTTTCAAGTTGAATTGCAACTTTAGAAATAAGAGTGCAGGTCTTTATTTGTCAAAGTATTAGTAATATATGTATGTATTTACTGATTAATGAACGTTGCATAGATAAGTGTAGTGTTCGAATTTATAATTATTTGATCCGATTTGTTTATGCCTACCTTTAGCAACTTTGGTTTATAGTTCCATACGCCTTAAGTTTAAAGGCTTTAATTTCTCTTAAGTGATTTTATATTTTAAGTTATTTGTTTTTTTACCCAATAAACTTCTTTTTGTTCTATTATCCTAACTCTGTTACGTGACTTCATTATTCCACTGCGCCAGCTATTAAAGCTCTGCCATACACGTTACACACAAGGCTTCCGCTACTTTCTTATACTTCATTGGGGAAGGGGGGGGGGAATTTCTTATTACTTTTGCTTCCGGACATTCGATGAATTATACTAAATAGTTTTGTTGCAGGAAAATCCTCACAAAATAAGAACTGAAATCTTTTAATAATGACACACAAACTTATTCTTAGTTTTAATTCATTGTATCAGGTCGTTGCATATCAAATGTCGGATTTCGAGGTGGGTTCTACGCTTCAGCACGGTTTCCATGTTTAGTAGCAAGTACCCATAACAAAGTGGTACATTCCCAGAGATAAACATATCAGGAACCAGCTGCCTGAAATTTGCATGTCTGCGATGATATTTAATAGCGTTTGAACCCAAGCGTAGATAGTCAAAACTTCATACGAATTACGCGTGATAATGCATTACGAGTTCAGGTTGAATCACACTGCATCCAATGCCTCTCGAAACATCAATAAGGTATTCGGTGTAGGCACCATAAACGAACGTACTGTCCAACATTGGTGCCGAAAATTCCGGGCGGAAGTGACGGACCTGGCAAATGAACCACACGGCCGACCGCCCAACGTGTTGAATGACGCTGATCTGAAGCGATCTGTGGAAGACGATCCGTCAAAAACTGTTCGGGACATTGCAGAGGATCATGCTGTATCCGCGTCGACTGTCAGTAGACACCTAAAGACCATCGGCAAGGTGAAAAAGCAAGACAAGTGGGTCCCACATGAACTTACTGAAAACTAAAAAAAGCGTCGGTTAGAATTGCGTACGGAATTACTTTTGCGCCATGAAGAAGGGGGGATTCTCGATCGCATTGTCACCTGCGACGAGAAGTAGCTCCTATACAACAATAGGAAACGGTCAGCACAGTAGCTGGATGCTGATGAACCCACGCGACATTTCCCTAAACCCCCGTTGCACTCCAGGAAGCTCATAGTTACAGTTTGGTGGAACATCCGTGGTGTAGTGCATTACAGCTTCCTGAAGCAGGGGAAGACGATCACCGCTGCGACCTACTGTCGTGAACTGCATCGTATGCACACAAAACTGTGTAAGCAACAACCTGCATTTGTGCATCGCAAAAGTGTCCTTCTGCTGCATGACAATGCGCGTCCGCACATTGCACGAACGACCATGCAGGCGCTACAGACTCTGGGCTACACGAACGACCATGCGCGTCCACACCCCCCGTACTCTCCTGACCTCTCCCCTACCGACTACCATCTTTTCCAGAGCCAGGACAATTTTCTCCAGAGGAAAACAATCCTAACCCAAGCAGACGTCGAAAACGCATTCCCGTGGCCATGGATTCTACCGGAGAGGGCTCGAGAATCTGCCAAATCGTTGGCAACAATGTTTGGATTGCAATGGGGGATATTTCGAATAGCACGCGTGAAGGTGTCCTTTCTAGAGGGCCATTAAATATGACCTCTGCAATACGACATTTGATATGCAACGACCTGATACGCTGAGTGATCATTTTTTTATGACCAGCTGACGGTTTTAAACAAATTAGCTGTTGTCTCCAGAAGACTTGACTAGTAGAGAAAAAGGAAAGCTTAATGCTTATGACATTTGTAGAAGTAATTTGTTGTGAAGTTTTGGGTAAATAACGCGATTTGACAGACTTTGAAAACATGAGATGATATTAGGAGCTCGCAGTCATGGAGCGAGTATGAGTGAAACCTCCGCATTCGTGAAATGTTCAAGAGCAGATGTTAAGGTGTTTAAAGATTAGATTGTAGAGCAAGATACTGGGTCTCAATGTGCAACTTGTGCTTGTCATCAACTGGTGAATGCTCAGGCTGAATGGAGAGAATTGTGAAAAAAAAGAAGGGCAACAGTGCAGCAAATTGCAGCACATCTTATTCTAGATCATCTCGAATGAACTCTGAACGCACTGTTCGCGTACCTTCGAATAAAATTTAATCTATTAAACCGACATGGATTTAAGCAGAATTGGATATTTTAAATAATTCCCTTAGCCGGATTTCATTATTTTATCATTACTTCGGTGCTTTAATATAAAGATATTCAAATTTTTATATGAGGATAATTTTGTGCTTATCAGTCGTGTGCGTATTAATTAAATACGTATGTGATAACTAAAGCAGAAAATCTCCGAGTTTTAGAAGATTATGGAAATCATTTCTGCTTCCTCTTAACATCAATGATGAAGCAACTTCTCATTTAATTTTCCTCATTCTGAATATGAGAAGTGCTCCGTTAAGCTACATAGATAAAACTAAGTACTTGTTAAATTGAAAAATATAATCATTCAAAACAAGATTATAATAATTTTGAATAATCTTGAGTATATCAAATTAATTCAATTACTCGATTCAAATTATGCATAGACACTTTTCCTAAATTCCATTAAGAAATTGCAATTGAAAAATTTGTGAAAATTTTAGCACTATGAAAGGCAAGTCGGATTAAACAACATATGACTTCAGGGTTATTACAAATGCGGTTGGGAGGAATGCTTTCTAAACTTTCCTGCATATGAATGGAAGTTATAAAGCTGGAACTGCCCTCAGTCAGTACGGTATGGAAAATTCCACATTACGTGTTGGACATTTTTATAACATTTTTCCAGATAAAACGATTCAAATTCTGACAAATTATTATTTTGATAAATTGTGCATAAATCATAAATAACAAGTATGCTGAGACATTCTGTGCAGTTATTTGGTCAGCAGTCAAATAGATATAATCGTTTCTCTTTTTAAAGTATCGTTACATGTGTGACTGCATTACGTTAAGAATTTTCAAAATTTCTACTTGCATCCCATATCTCAGACCATTTTAAAATTTCATTGCTTAAACAATTACGGATAAATAAATAGTATTTAGGTATGTATCTCATGATAGCATAAAATTTTACTTTTTATCTATATTTTATGAGTAATTAATTACTCTGTTGTTATGAGTGTGATAGCTTCTTTACGTGTGTGACTTGACAGATTTATGCTAGACCCATGTAAAAAGTAATAAGAGTTTGCTCGTTAAAATTTGTGAAAAATAAAGCATAAAGGTTGAATTTACACGTAGGGCATCAAAAATTTCGGATACTTTTATTTTACATTGCAACCATGATTAGATGAAAAATAATCTAGAGTTGAACCTCCCTTTGCTTTCGTTATGAACTCTACTCTCCGAGGAAGACTTTCCACCAGATTTTGTAGAGAGCTTCAAGAATTTTTCTTCCATTCTTCTCAAAGAGTTTTGATAAGTTAGTCGAGTGTTGGACGGAGTGGCCTTCCCATAGTCGTCGCTCCAATTCATCCCACAGGTACTTAGTGATATTTATATCAGTCCATTTTCAATTCGTTTGAACCCCTGTCTCTCTTCAATTCGTTCCTGCAGACACATTGCTTTGTGACAAGAAGTATTGTCAGAAGGACAGGCTTCCTTATGCCGTACCATTACACGGGATCATCGTATTACATTATAATAATTATTACATCTTATCATCATAAGCGAGGTCATACAAAGCCAAAATGAAATGCCAATAGAATGAGTGGCGTTATTACGGGATGCCATAAAAAGCAAAAGTTTTCCAGAACCCCCAAAATTTGAAAGTGATGATGTTTTTCGTGTGCGACTGTGATGATGTATTAAGTTTCATCGCAGAGGCCTTCTCTCTCGGTGGTTACGGATAGACCAATACCACCTAGACAGGCCTGTGCACAGAAACATCATACATTGTTACATCACACTAAAGCGGCTATTGTTAATCGTATTTCTATCAATAATAAGCCCTAAATTTGGCCGTTTGATGATGATGTAACAATGTATACAGTTTCTGTGCGCAGGCCTTCTGTCTAGGTGGTGTTGGATCAACACCTCCTAAAACGAAACTGAAAAATCACACACTGTTACATCTTCATAAGAAGTCATAATTTAGGACTTATTATTGGTAGAAATAAGATTAACAATGCCTGTTTATGATGATGTAACAATGTATGACGTTTCAGTGCTCAGGCTTTTTTTTTTCTAGGAGATGTTGGATAGACAGGTCTGGGCCTCGACCCCCGAGAGATAAGGCCTGTGCATTGAAACTTCCTACATTGTTACATCATCATTAGAAGGGCTAATTTAAGACTTATTAGTGGTAGAAATACGATTAACAATACCCTTCTACTGATGTTGTAACAATATATGAAGTTTAAATGCACAGGTCTTAGTTCTCGGTGGTCACGCCTGGCAACACCTCCTAGAAAGAAAGCCAAACAACTGAAACGTCATACATTGTTACATCATCTTAAGTCGACCAATTTTAGGGTTTACTATTGGTAGAAATAAGATTAACAATGGTCGAAATATGATGATGTAACAATGTATGACATTCCAGTTGTTTGGCTTTCTTTTTAGGAGGTGTTGCGTCTGGGCACTCTGAGCAACAATCCAACTTTCATTGTCTCCGTCTTGGATTTTAACAATCAGCGTTTTTTTCGTTTGTTGCTCAGACTATTGTGGTCAGGTGATTTTTGAATGCCCAGGCCTGTCTTTCTCGTCGGCTACGTTTCACTTGCCAATGAGAAGTCCAGATTTGTGTGATATGACAGACTTACAAAGGACTTTTAACATCTGATAACATCTACAAGATATGCCATTTAACCTGACAAATCAAAAACTTCGAAAAAAACGCATCATACAAAATAATAAAAACTAAATGTTTAATATTTATAAAAAAAACTATCCAATGATACCAAACTTGACTCCCCCCCAAGCCCACCCCTTGTTTTCAGAGCTGCAGAACATTCCGGAGAACGCCGGAGCAGCCATTCATTTTCTACATATTCTTGCGATAAATTTTGACGTCATTAATTGCAGTGATGATAATTCCAATGACGAAGCAAAGAATCGTAATTTCCGGTGGGTTTATCTTCTGATGCATTAAAGGCGAAATTCGTTTTTTAAGCCGGGGAAACTGGGGTTTTCTCCGCGTTTTTGAGCAACAAAAAACTCGACGTCTCGGGAGGCCATTGACATTGTCCCGAAGAAGGTTATGTTAAATTACGAGTGCGTGGAAAACCCTGTCTTGTCGACGATGTGAAGAAGAGCATCCGTTCGAGTGGGAAGAACACAGATCCCGTCATAACAGTCGGCGACACGTTTGCTAGCCTGGCAAGCGCCATTTGAAATAACGTGAAGGTTTTTTCAGCGCTTCCGTCGTGGCAATGCAAAATATGTACAGTCGGCAACAAAAGTACTTAGCCACCTCCCATTAATTTTCCAAAATTAAACATTAATTTCCCTTTAACAATTCCGGTATAAAGTTTTTCTTGGTGTGTATTGATTGATACCGGTATGATCATTTTTGTACTGAATTGTTACTTTTTACCGGAATTGTTAAAGGGAAAATTAATGGAAGGTGGCTAAGTACTTTTGTTGCCGACTGTACATGGAGCTTTTTAAAAATCTGTCGCTATCACTAGTAGTCTATATGACCGACTCTATACTGATCTACAGTATGCGTTTGAACTCGCCGAAGTACGCGGGTTCGACCCCGGCCGAGGACGACGAGGATTTTTTCAGGGGAAAATCCTGAGATCATGCACTTCCTTCGGAAGGGAAGTAAAGCCGTTGGTCTCGTGTAGTCGTTTGCCGGCTGCACGTTAAAGAACCCTTGCGAGAAAAAATTTGCGGCCCCTATAACGCCGTCCTGAAATGACCATAGCAGTTGAAAAGGACGTTAATACCAAACAAACCAAACCAAACCAACCAACTGGCCGCGTGTTTGTCTTGACGAGAAGATGCAAACGCGTCCAGTGCCTTATTCATTTCTCTGTATTTTGTATTATTATATGTAAATTAGTCCCCTAATTCTGTTTTAATCCTAAGTTTACTGACTTCATTTTTCTATTTAGTTATTCTAAAAATCATATTATATTCAAAAGAATTCTAATGGTATTGTTACAAATCAGATTCAGTCACCAAATATTTTAAAGTAGACTGAAAATGCTTTCAGGAATTCACTATTCATTGTTAGAGGAATATTTACTCCTAACAGGTAGAGATAGATAATGCTTTTCCTTCATTCATTTAATTTTTTTCGAAGTACATCTCTTCCCCAAACATTTTAGATAACTCAATGTGACTTGAAATTACCAAGGTCTATTATATTAAATTTAATGGAGTCTATTTTTTTTCCACTTTTTTCTAAATCAGATATCCACATTTCTTTTTTTATTGGAGACTTAATTTTACAATATATTATTTGTACACGAAATGTCATACATTAAAATTATATAGGCCTAATTTGATACGAGTAACCTTAGTTCATGCACGTTCGGTTCTGGTAGCACTTTTCAATGTTGCGCATGAGCGGTGTCCACCCGCTTCAGTTTGTGAAACTTGGCCGACAAAGAGCGATCGTCGCTTGAATAGAATGCTAAAACGCTGATCTTTATGCGGAAACATAGAGCGTAGTTAGACTTAGGAGAGTTTTCATTTTCATTTTGGTACGTGTAGGCTCCTTGCACACAAAGTGTTAGCTGTGTTTTGGAGAGAAAACGACCCCGTGTCGTCACATCCGGACACAAGAAAATATTGAATTTGTACGAGGGTTCTAGTCCATTAGAGTTTCTTCTGTAAACAGAACTAGAATGATTCAGACAATAACGTTTTACTCTTTGGGTCGTTGCTGAATGCTGTGGAATATGAAGTGAACGTTTACCTGAGCGATACTGTGAACAAGCTAAAAGTGAGATTTTGGTCCATAGAACTCCTAATAATGTTCTATTGAGCAAGATTCTGAAAGTTATGGTGAGGAAGTGTTGTGTGTCAACTGCAATTTCCAGCAATTTATGGCTCATTCCTTATCAAAACACAGTTAACACTACATGCATAAAAGTTGTTTAATAGAAATTTGGAGACACAATGACTCATAAATAATAAAAAAAAATGATTTATGCAAGACGGAGCTCATCTTCATACAGCAAGCGTTATTTTAGCTTTTGATGCACGAATATTTTGGTCCCTGTGAAGCGTCCCATTGATACTCGCAATGTTTGCAAGACGGTTCAATGTGAGTGCCACACAGCTTGTGTCACTTGGGAAATTTGTGGAAAACAAAGTTTCCAAAATAGTGAGATCTCGTCGAAATCTCGACATAAACAGACGATCGGGAAGCAGATCAGCCGGAGTCAACAGTTAATGGAAGGCAGCCGTCGACGCAAATCGTTTCGGCAAAAGAAATACGTAACCACTCGTCAACAGTGGCTCAACCCCACAAAGGAATACGGGCAAAAGCACAGCAGCCAACCGAGAATTCCTCAATTATTAATTATTCAGGCTACAAGCAAATATCTTTTCTTTTGCCTCGCCTGGGCAACCGACGCTCAATTATTTGAGTATATTTGTTTTTACTTGTTATAAACATATTTTAGTGAACTTCGGCATCAATCCTCGAAAGCTCCAGTTTGCGGCGTGTTCCCGTGGGGATTGAATGCTTATTGTTAGATGCATTGGGATGATGGCCAATGACAAACACACCTTTAAAAAATAACTTTTGGACTATTCAATTCCATGTGTTCCAATTATTTGTGTTTGTTATTTCATTTCCTAGTGCATCCGCTGCTTTTGATGCTCCGACCCGACAGAGCTTCGGTAAAGATTAATCTCGTTTCACTCAAAAAAGTGTGTGTTTTCCATTTTGTTTTCGCAAAGATAAGTTCAAAAGGTTTTTTTTTAATATATGTGATCTATTTTTGCCAAAGACAATATTGGAAGAAAAATCATCGAAATATAAAATAGAGTAATAAAATAATATACAATGTGATCCAAGAAAGAAGTCTTCATTTTTTCAGAATTATTTCTTCTATTACTACGTGATATCGTCAAGCCATTTGACAATATAACTTTGACAAAACCAGGATTAAAGTCGAAACCAGTCGGAATTTTTTTTTTATTTTTTTATTTTTTATTTTTTTTTTGTCTGAATCTTATGTTCAATTATAATCGCATTTATTACATACTACCCAACAAATCGTTCCTTTTGTTTTTTACACTTCTTCTTCTGGGGATATCTGCAGGAGAAAATCTGTCGCAATAATTTAATTTTCAGAAATATCACATTTACAGAAAATGTAATGCAAATGCGATCGGTTAACGTGATTTTATTCCCCAGAAATTGACAGGGTAATTATGGCGAATATATCACAGGACTCTGTTTGGGGTTACATACAGGTTAGCCACGACATTACAGTTAGTAGTACTACAATTCCAACTAAGAGAGTGTTGCATAATTTGGGACGCCTCAAAAGTAAGGACAAACCGAATTAAAAAGATTTAAACAATTCTTGGTGCCAGTTTTTGTTGGTTTTCAGCATTTCGTGGAAGGAGGCAGACGTTATGTTATCGACAAGGCCGAAGCTGCAGCCGATGTTTTACAAAAAATCCGATAAGTTTTATTAACTTCTAAGTAAACTGTGTCATCAATGTTTCGTTCTAACTGTCGAAAGATCGTAGATCAACTGTAAACATGCTATTGTGAGTGTATATCAACGGGTTATTCTCATAGTAACAAGCGCTTCGTGCCGTCATTAGATTTTCTATGGTTCAAAGTCGGGACAGTTCAAAGTCGGGACATTTTCCTAAGTCGGGACAGTTTTAATTTCCTAAGATGGGACAATGTTTTCTCAAGGAACAAATAAGGAACATCAAAAACAGAAGAAACTAAAAAAGTTACCACAACCATAGGCATTATCCATTTGCGGTTTGATCCAGTGTATCCACTGCAAAGAATGGACACACGAAACCTGCATTACCATGGATAAAGTCCATTTATGGCATGTATCAACTAAAAGCCAAAAGTTAATATCAAAAATGAACATAAATTAAGTGGTTTGTCTCATTTCATACTGAGTCCCGTCTTAAGTTGCTGTTTCCATAAGATTAGTGTGACCAGATTTTTTTTTCATGCAACCGGGGACGCCACTAGGAGGCAAACCGGAAGTCATGTGACATTAAGCTTGTGATCGTAAATCACATTGATAGGATGGGACATTGTTACAATAATGAAAACCTACACTGAGTGGCCAAAAATTAGACACCCCTCTAATAACGAGTTGATCCACCTTTAGCTCTGATCATAGCCGATATTCTTCTTAGAATGGACTCAACAAAATGTTGATATGGTTGCTGAGGAATGTTGGCCCACGCTGACATAATGGCGCTCTAAGTTGGGTCAGATTAGATGTTGGCGTTTTCAAGCTTAGAATTGATCTTTCGACTTCATGCCACAAATGCTCAATAGGAAGGATTGAGATCAGGAGACTGAGCTGGCCATGGAAACAGACTAAACTCTGATTGGTGTTTTTCAAACCAATTTGTGACCGATCAAGCTTGGCGGCAAGATGCATCGGAAAATAACCATCCCCAGAAAGGAAAATCGTAGCCATTGGCGAGTGCACGGAATCGGCAACTATGTTAAGATAAGCTTTGCTTTTTTGAATTGTATCCATAGATATCAAGGGACCCTGTGTACTCCAGGAAAACATTCCCTACACCTTAATTCACTGCCACCAACCTGAAGAGTTGCCATTTGGCAGGAGGGGTCCATGAACTCGTGCTGTTTGCGCCATAATCTGATTCTGCCATCTGCATGATGGAGCAGGCTACTTTTTTCCACTCCTCAAGTGACCAATTACGTCGTTCCTGGGCCCACAACGCGCCTTTCCCAATTGTTCTGTCATACCAAAGGCACTCTTGATGGTCTCCTACTGCTAAAGCCCATCCTTTGCAAAGTCCGTCTTGTTGTGCGTTGGGATATGCTTTGTGATGCACCTGCATTGAATTCAGCTGTAATTTGTCGTGTTGTTGCCCTTCTTTTACTGCGGAATAAGCGTGCTACTTGCCTTTCACTTCTCTCGTTCACAGCCTTTTTTCGACCAGAAGAATCTTTATCGCTTGAAGTTTTTTTCCTCAGCTGCCACTCTCTAAATATCCTAGATACTGATGAGCGAGAAAATCCTAAAAGAGTCGTCATTTCAGAGTAGCTGACACTAGTTCTTCTAGAACCGACGATCATCCCTCTTTCAAACTCACTTAAATATTTCGGTCTTAACCATTTTGACATTAACTTACGTGATAACTACGTCGTCCGAAGCTGAGCGTTCCTTAATATAAGCAGCTCTGCGTTGTTCGTCACTCTACGTCACTTTCGGGACTGATTTACTTTCAAATAAGGGGTGTCTCTAATTTTTGGCCAATCGGTTATAAATACGAGGCTTGTCCGTAAAGTAAGCACTGCTTCGTTCTACTGCCACCGCAGCGCTAGTATCGCAGTTCCGAGCATGCACACTCGTCTCTTCGGTTCATTATCTTTGCACTGACACCATTACAGCCGGACTGTGTTGTGTTTACATTTGTTGGTGATCGCTGAAAATGTTTAAGACAATTTCTGAGCCGGCGGACTGTGAAGTGCGTTCTGTAATACGGTTTTTGAACGCAAAGAATGTTAAGCCAGCTGAAAATCATTGTCATCCTATAGAGATTTATGGGGAAAATGTAATTACTGATGGAATGGTGAGAAAGTGGATTGGGTAGTTCATGACGGAGCACGGAGTGGGCGGCCTTCTGTTGTCAATGATGATTTGGTTGAAAAAGTGAATGAGAAAATTCTTGAAAACAGACAGTTCAGAATGTTTTGTAATGAGATTCCACAAATTTCAAAAATTATTTCTTTTCATTCACTGGCAGCATCTTTCTATGAAGAGGGCATAGACAAGATGGCTTCTCGCTACGACAAATGTCTGAAAACGGCGACAACTATGTAGAAAAAATAGTTTAAAAAATGCTCTTTCTTGTAAAAAAAAACTTTTGTTTTGAAAAAAATGTTTTTATGTTTTTTTCCGGACACGCCTCGTGACTTACGACTCATTTGGTATTTAGCACCATACTTTTTCCTGTATTGTATTAAAAGCTTCTGTGATGATTCATAAATTACTGTGTCTTTTTTGAAATTTTGTGTGATTACAAAAAAATATTTTCTTGAAAATGTCCCAGCTTATGCAACTCTCCCCTATACTTTTAGTTTTTGGTAGTTCGTGCATCACTCTGCAGATACATATTTGATTACAATCTCATAGTTTCTTAGAAGTATAGCAAGAGTGAAACATTTTTCAAGCTTATTTTAGAGTAATTATCTCCATGCTTATTACATAATTTGCTGTTATTTGAGATGACAATTTTATAATACCAAAGTCAACCACGTTTTTTGGAATTTAAAACAAAGATTAACATTTTAGTGGGGCTGTTCGCGGTTGAAGAGGTCTTTAAAACAAGTTTATTACCTCCTCTTTTGTATAATTGCCCTGGTTACATGACTCAAGTAAAGTGAGAGAATTTCGATGTTTCCTCGACTGGATATGTTAGCATAACTAAAACTACTGGAACGAGCCTTAAAAATTTGAATAAGCAACCACAATTTAATACCTAAAGAAAAAAAAAACAAAATTTAACAGGTTTTTGTCCACTGTGAGAGAAAACGATGCGTTCCATCTTAAGAATGGAATCATTAATTTTTAAAAAGATGTTTTATTACTTTTGCTAGATTTATAAATAAATTAACATCCTTGCTTCTTTAGTATTTATGAATCGGATAAAAATTCTTTACATATTCCTTAATGCCTACTTTCTACTCTTAAAATGTTATCTTTATGTAAATTTCTTTTACCACTTCATCCTCATTGCAGCATAATCCTTCAGAGACAGGATTTCATTGTGAAAGAAGACAGACATAAGGATGAATTCACTCTTTTAAGAGAAACTAAATATCCATATCCATTTACACAGAGTAATTTTGTACTTCATCAAAGGTTGACTCCAATGTTCAAAATCTGAAATTCATACACTTTAATATTCAAACACCTGACTTCTCTCTTTCTCTTCTAATCAGGCTCAACATGGGATCGTTTAATCATTCCCGAAGTAGACTTTAATGCTTTACATTTTTAATATATACATGAAATGCGAACAAATCTGTTCAACTCTTATGATGTCTTTGCGTCTAAGACAGAAGCTTTAATCCCGTCAATCAAACTATCTGCACTATTTTGATGCAGTCATTGATAAAGTTTCATTTCTTCTCCAGTTCCGATTCAGACAACCAATGTTCAGAAAATGAAGCAAGAAAATCAAAATTAAAGGGGGGAAACCCCATCGTCTTTACCTACACCATGTAATCATGGAATCTGATCATGAAAAAATTTTAAAAAATATAAAGCCTTAATATCTGATTTATTCTATATTTTATTATGGGATGAATCAGAAATCCCGTTACTTTCTGAAATTCTAGAATAGAAAGTCAAGAAAAGAGGCATTCATCAATCAGCATGTGTTTTTATGGAAGATAAAGGGTGATTCAAATTAAAGTAACCTCATTCAGAGTCCTGTAGCGGGGTGGCTGGGGGGCAAATGGCTTTAAAATTAGGGTTTACCAGTATGCTATTTAGGACATGGGGAAGAGATAATAATAATACTAACAATATGTCGTTCCCCAAGCGACTGTCAGGGTGAAATGTGACGTTGCCAACAAAAAATAGTGACCGTCATTTGGATGAAAGTATAAAAGTGTCTGATCTCGACTGAGATTTGATAAACACAGTAGTGATGACGCGTCTTACTGCCGAGTTGTTCTATATGAACAACGAGAATGATACCGTGGTGCAATGAGAGTACGGGCGCCAGAAGTCATTGCATCGAGGTCCACTGACAGCTTGTGCCTTGAGACGCATGGTTCAGTGTTTTGAGGTAACAGAAAGCTTTGCTGTTCGATTAAGAAGAGGGAGGAAACCTCGGGGACCGCAAATGTCAGAAGCCGTTTTAACGGCAGTTATTGAGCAAACAACGGAAAATGCGACCTGAACGTTCACTGCTCGTGGCCTATTAAGACAGCCATGCGTATGGAGATGTTTCTGCAAATCATTCCGTGTCTGTCCCTGTAAGCTCCACCGCCTCTACGAGTTGCAAGCCTCGACAATAGTATGCTTTGACATTTCTGGAATGTATGGATGATCCTGTTGAGTGACGAGGCCCACTCCTACTTGTGCAGAATAGTGAACACGAGGAATTGCCGCATTTGGGACACACCAAATCCTGATCGGATTCATGAAGATCCGTTAAATTTACCAAAGGTGACAGTAAGAATAGGGTTTACTGCAACGTTTCTCCTAGGTCTATACTTCTCTAAGGAAGTCACACTAATTAGACCACGAACTTGAACATTGATTGCAGATCGGAACAATCAACAGTTCGTCATCCCACAGATTCAACAAAAAGGATGTCATAACACAGTAACCTTTGAACAATACGGTCTGCCCCCGCACATTGGACGTGATGTTCAACAGTTGCTACGAAACATTTCTCCCAGGAGAGAGTCATCAACCATGAGTTCCCAACAACGTGGCCACGCTGTTGACCCGATATAACCGTCTGCGAAATTTGGCTCCGTGGTTATTTCAAGAGCGTTTTTTTTGTGGAGATCTTTCTTTCTCTAAAGTCTGATGTGGTACACGAGGCGGAACTAACAACAATTGTTCACTTTTCTTTGTTAACACTTAGCCCACAAGAAGTAAGATAGCCTGCCCACTTTTCCTTCTCCTATTGTTTCGTGACCACTCTCTTCTATTGTTACAGACAATGGAGCGAAAGCAGTGCCTCTGTAGGGAAAACCAGGAAATCACAAAAGTAATTTAATTAGTTTCAGTTTCAGTTGCTCATCCCATTGACTAGTAAAGTGCGGACCAATCAGAATAAATGCTTTTAATACTTTACTTTTACGTCGTGCTTTCATAACGTATTTTCGTATCTGCCGTGACCCACGTAACATCCAAGCATTTATCATTCTTGGCGCTACGTGCCTCAAGTAACACCCCCAAACACTCCAACCTCTAAGAAAATTCTTTCTGAGCCTAAGCAGCTGATATGTAACCCACCTAAAGCGTGGTTCCCACATGCGTAAAAACAACGGCAGAAACCACAAAGCAGAAAAATTGTATGATGTCACTTCCTGTTTTCGTCTCTTCTGCTCGACTGAAAATTTCTGCTTTTTAGAGTTGGGTTGAGTTCAACTTTTGTGGCACAAGCAGGGCAGAAACGATTGCTCAGCCAATAGAAAACGATCTCTGCAGTGACGTCACAGTGACGTCCTCTCTCTCTCACAAAAAAAAAAAAAATGTCGGACACTCAGCTCACAAAGGTGAAGAGGCCGAGAAATAAAAAAATTGATGTAGAAGCGCTAATAGAAGAGGTACGAAATATATATTTATTAATTAATTAATCAAATTAAATTGAATAAACAGCAATTGAATGCAAAAATTCGATGTGATGATTGATGAGGAATGAACGAACTGTGTACGTACTGTGTGCAGTCGAAGCCGACTGTTTAGATCTATCGACGGCTTCGGTGCAGTGCATTTGTGTTGGGCAAAACTTCTGCTATTTTATCCTTTTGAGTTTCTGCCATGTGGGACACCTGCAGGAGCAGAAAGTAAAAAGGCAGAAAAAAATACGCCCTGGTTTCTGCTCTCTTGTTTTCTGCCAGTGGGAACTACGCTTAACTGGCGACCTCGATTTTTAACGGGTCTTGTTTTACGGCAGAAACGAAAATAAGGTATGAAATCACGCGTGAAATGAAATATTTTTGTGATTTCCTGGTTTTCCCTATAGAGTCGCTGCTTTCGCTCCACTATCTATAACAATAGAAGAGAGAGGACACGAAAACAATGCAAGAAGGAAATGTGGGTAGGCTATCTCATTTCTTGTAGGCTAACGTTAACATACCTGGCCAACACCAACGCCTCCTAGAAAGAAGGCCTCACAACTGAAACGTCATATATTGTTACATCATCATAATTCGACCATTGTTGAGCGTATTTCTACCAATAATAAGCCCTACATTTGGTCGACTTATGATGATGTAACAATGTATGACTTTTCAGTTGTGAGGCTTTCTTTCTAGGAGGTGTTGCCAACACATCCTAAACAAAAGGCCTGATAACGGAAATGTCGTACATTGTTACAGCATCTTTAGTCGACCATTGTTAATCCTATTTTTACGAATAATAAGTCTTACATTTGGTCGACTAATGATGATGTAACAATATATGAAATTTTCGTTATCAGGCCTTCTATCTTGGTGGTGTTGACCACCTAAAGACAAGGCCTGGGCCGTGAAACGTCATTACATTGTTACATCACCTCAGTAGGGAAAATTCAGAGCTTATTATTGGTGAAAATACGGTTAACAATTCCCTACTGAGGTGATGTAACAATGTAATGACGTGTAAGCGCCCAGGCCTTATCTTTAGGTGGTGTTGTGTTGGCCTGGCGTGCCATTGCGGAAGCGGAGCTGACAACAATTGTTCACTGCTTTGTTTACATGCCTCGGGTAAAGAAAGCAGACTTTTAGATTTCAGTTCAGATCGTGTTTCAAGCAAGTAAAAATATTCTCCAATGATCTTAATACTTACGAGGGGCGATTGATAAATAAGGTCTCCATGGCTGTAACTTTTTTATTTGTTAACCGATTTTAAAAATTCTTTTTGTATCTTATACTCACATTTGTCCTCTATGTAATGCACTATTCACTTTTCGACATAGTCCCCATTCCTTTCCAAGCACTGCGCCAACGTGTGGCTAATTGGGTGAACCCGTCGGAGAGGAATTCCGGAGTTGTTGTCGACACCAGGATTGAATGGCAGCGTTTACCTCGCCGTCAGAACCAACTCATGTCCCTTAAGGGGCTCTTTCTTCTTTGGGAAGTGGTGAAAGTTGCAATGTGCAAAGTCTTTCATTTTTGAACTGCAATTTTTCATCTTTGAACTGTAGGCGCTACAACGCCTCTGGTGTGTGGTGACTCGTGTGCGGGCGGACGTTATCGTACTCCAGAAGAGGGTCCAAAGCTGCCATTCAATCCTGGTGTCGACAACAACTCCGGAATTCCTCTCCGACGGGTTCACCCAACTAGTCACGCGTTGGCGCAATGCGTGGAAAGGGATGGGGACTATGTCGAAAAGTGAATAGTGCATTACATAGAGGACAAATGTGAGTATAAGATACAAAAAGAATTTTGAAAATCGGTTAACAAATAAAAAAGTTACAACCATGGAGACCTTATTTATCAATCGCCCCTCGTATATTTATAATTGTGTATTCCGTGAAATTTTCTAAGATAATTAGAATGTATCTATTTGTACATTAACATTGACGTATATTTCCAAGGTAAACGAAATGATGGTCAAATGTAGAATATACTACAAAGCATTTTTGTTTTGTGAATAAGATTAAAGTAAGCCTAATCTAATGGCCATATCATCAATGCCTTTGTGGTTATCCCAATTCTTTTTTGTTTATAACTCGACAGATTTGGATATACCGGTGCATGAGTTTCTTTTGCCTTCGAATTTTCAACGTTTACGTTTCTGATCCTCAAAACAAAATTTCCCAAGATTACCATAAACTATCAACCCTTTTGCATGCATACCAGATGATGAAGGATGCCTGTGGCCGTTCCACAGGAAACATTCAAATGTGGATAATACAGAACGATGGCAGAAGATATAATTTACCAACTCTCAATGAGGCAGAGGCAGCGTTTGAAACTGACGATGGAGAACCAACCACCATTTCAGCAAGGTTTATGCGTCTAACCAAGCACGGGGAACAACTGACAACATATGTCGATTTTGAGTCCAAAATGTGATCCAATGACTTACCCGTTGCTATTTCTTGATGGAGAAGAAGACTGGAAGATGAAATTCAGGAGCACTGAAGCGACGAAAGTCAGCGTGTTAGCTTTCTACTCCTACAAACTGTACGAAAGGCCAGGACTGTTTAATCCGGTGTTGCATGCGGGGAAACTTAATCAGCAGTATATTGTGGACGCGTTTTAAAAATTGAAGGAGACCAGCTACAATGGGTGAAAGAAAATCGGAAGACTTTGAGAGTGGAGGCTTACCACTTGGCTTAATGGATTTCGTTCACAATCAGGCTGATAACTTTAATATGAAAGCAGGAAAGGTCTATGTTCTACCTACGCATTTACCGGGAGCAAACCTGCATTGCAGCAAAACTACCAGGATGCAATGGCTATGGTACCCAAGTTCGGGAAACCAGATCTTTTCATCACATTTACATGCAATCCAAATTGGACTGAAATAACAGAACAGCTGGCTCCATACAAAACTTCGATGCATAGACCTGACATCGTCGTGACAGTTTTTTGGTAGAAATTGAAGGCATTTGTCGACAACCTGACTAAAAACTCGGTGCTGGGAAGGTGGCGGCATGGATGAACGTCATTGAGTTCCAAAAAAGAAGTAATGAATTAGTTAAGACAAACCAATATAAAATGGAAGGATTCTCAAAGGCAATTATTTGAATGTATCCATTTCTTCCCAAAATACCTATAATCCTCAAAACATAAATTTCACAGGCTGTAAGCCTGACTGCCTTGCCTCTAGTATTCATTTATTGACAGACTTGAAGGATAGCATCGCCTTCCATGCAAGGAACATCTCATCCGATCATCTGCGTACTGCTGTGGGATACGTTGTAACTCGTTATGAGGGTTGGCCCTGGAAGACGGTGGCCACATTGAACACATCATTCTAATGTCCTAGCAACGCCCTGCATGGTCCACATCCTCCATCATAGATGACTGATAGATGTAATGGACTCCTTTAATAAATAACAATTTGCCCAACACTTTGGCCAACTGATGCTAAATTGTTGTGGTTGGAGCGCCATATTTCTTCCACATTATAGGAAAATGAGATTCGCAGACGCATAACAGACACCAAAAAGTAGCTAAATAAGAAACAGGCTTAAGATAAAGTTTGATGAGTCTAATCATAGAACTCGGTCTTCATGGAGGAAAAAAAAAGTATCTAATTGAATTCGAAAAAGGTGTCAGTATTGGTGCTCATCTAGCTGGAGTTACGATGAAACAACGAAATAGCTGACAGATTCTCGAAATTTGCGATATGCACATCATTCAACTATTGGGAAAATGACCCACAGTGTTTATGCAAAAAAGATAGCGGTGCCTCATAGAAAATCAGTCAATCAAAGTTTATAACGACTTGTACAAAGAAACAGGACATCCACTCTGCAACATTTGACAAATGATTTTAACTAAGACTGTTCTTGATCCTTTTCTGGGTGGGAATTGAAGCGAATCCAAATCGGCAATTGATCAACGTTTATAGCCTATACTAAAACGTCGTGATTGGTTGGTTGGATTAGTTTGGTTTGTTTGGTATTAACGTCCTTTTCAACTGCTATGGTCATTTCAGGACAGCGTTATAGGGGCCGGAAATTTTGCCTCGCAAGGGTTCTTTTAACGTGCAGCCGGCAAACGACTACACGGGACCAACGGCTTTACTTCCCTTCCGAAGGAAGTGCATGATCTCAGGATTTTCCCCCTGAAAAAATCCTCGTCGTCCTCGGCCGGGGTCGAACCGGATTGGACACCTGAAGAATGAGGAAATATATGTGGTCTGACGAACGAAGATACACGTTGTTTTGTACCGACGGCAAGCAGAGAATTTGGAGGGACCTTATGAAGCAATGGATCCAGCATCCCTTATCAGCTCAACTGGAGAGTCTGGTGGTGGCATAATGTATGGAGCTTTTTCTGCTGGTATGGAAGAGGCCCCTGGTATTCATGGAATGTTGAGTGCGTTTCAAGAACTACCATGCCGTTGTTGCCGAAGAAGTCCATTCTGCAGTGCTAAATTCTTATCTTGCCTATGACGGTTTCTTCGGATTAGCAAGCACGAAGATGACTTCCCTCATATACTCAGGTCGCTCCAGAGCCCAGATTTGCAACCCAAAAGAAATGTCTGAGACATAATGAACGACATATCGGACAGCAAGATCCAATTTTAAGAAATCTGCGAAAACTAATGGAATGCCTGGTGAATGTCTGTTCTTTCATTGACTTACAAGTCCTTTAACACCTTATTGACGTTATGCTGGTTCTGGATGACGGTTTTTTTTTGGGGGGGGGGGGGGGGACCCTCTTGTCTAGTTCCGTATACAGTTCAGTGTATAAGTTATGCCTCTGGTGACCCATCTCTGATCATTTTATATTAATAAAAAGAATAATAAAGAATCTCATCAAATGAACAAAATAATCTTGCCAAACCATCAGTCATGTAATCATTGTCTATTTGTCTTCAGTTTTCGGCTGTCATATTCTAAGATGTTGTGGTCTGTTGAAGAACATAGTACATGTTTGAAATTGTTAACCTTGCTTTTTTATGGCCTTCCACTTTTGTGGCATCGCTTTTGTTTTTTTCGTTGCCTGATTTTACAATGACGTAAAAACTTCATTAATTTCCTTGAATAACTTTTCATCTCTTCAAGGACTTCTGTGACTATTTTTGATGTTGATAAAAATGCCAAATTCCTTTTCTTCTGTTCAGAAGACTGCAATGTGTTCGCGATGTTGTTTTTTTATACGCTTTTATTCAACTTGCTTTTCTGTAGGTTTGTGTGTCCGTCAAATCTTGTAACCAATATTAAACCAACTTCCCGAGAAGTTAGAGAGCTGAAATTGGATACACATACACAGAACCGATAACGGTGCATGTTAAAGGAAACATTTTTCAGATCGGTTCATTGGTTCGTGTTCTAGGGCACCAAATCATTTCAGTCGTCTCTCCATAAGTCGAAGGAACGATTGTTATACGAATTGCTTAATTGTTTCGACCAAACAATTAGTTTTTCAAATTGTTGACGCCGGCTAAAAGAGATATAATAATAAAACATTATAAAAGCGTGTTTCGAAAAAACCCTTTCTTTCCTCTTATCTTGTTAATATTTAATCTTATCTACACTTTTCATTAATTAAGCAAAATCGTCGACTTTATTCAGGCATTATTGTTAAATACGTTATTTTAAAATTTGCTCTATAATTTGCTAATCTTAAAAAAAATTAAATTAAACTCCCAAATATAAGCTCAAAAGACCATTGTATAAGGGCTTATTTCACCATCATAAAAAACAAGCATATTAACACTTTTAATTTAATTACAGAATTATTTTATCATTGATTTGCTTTGCACTTTCTTGTTGTCAGTCACTGATCTTATGTTCTTTGTTCTCTTCTTCATTCTGTAGGTGATCCCCGTCATTTGCTACGAGGAGAAGGAACAAGTGACATGAAATTCAATCCACATACGCCTCGTCCTTTGTAAGAGGATAGCAGAGAAAGGTATAAATTGGTAGCGAGACAGAAAGATTGTCACGAGGAAGGGAAACAAGTGATAGAAAATATTCGCTGACAGGAAAATAAAAAGTAGAATAAATAATTTTAAGTTAACTTATTAGTCAGATTCCACGCAGAAAGAGATACCTCATAGGTTCAGAAAATCACAAAATTAAATTCTAAAATCCTCAAAAGAGCCAAATTAAATTGGCACTATTTCAATCATTTCACGACAGATATTTGCTAGAAAGCTCATTCTGGTAAATACTCAAAAGAACCCTTTATACGGGCGTAGTCTAAACCAGCGGTGTTCAACCTTTTTATCAGAAAGGGCTAGTTTTACTTTTAAGAAGAATCTCGCGGGCCGCTTTATTCTAACACGTGACGTTAACCGTGTTGTCCAGTTTCGGAACCCCATCCATACTTAAATAGATGCCGTACTAGTGAGTTCAGACAAAAATATGTTACAATATTAAAACACAGATATGCGTAATAAATAGCTGAAATATTACGTCAAACGAACTCGTCTTCTCTTTGGACGATTCCAATTGCCCTGATGGAAATCTCACAGAGCAAAATCAGATTGAATGACGTAAGGGGCCGTCCTTAATATAGGTCACGCAAAATTCAAGCATTTTCGCCCCATTTCCCCTAGTTAAAGTCAACAGTAAAACTTAAACATTATAGAATTAAATTAAATTAAACTACAATAATAACTGAACAAACATAAAAATTTAATTCATCCATGTCTATGGTCATGAATATTCATTTACAAGGATTACATTTATAATCTCCCCTTCAGCTAATATTATGTAAAAATTCCACAGACGCCCCCTTTAAGAACGATAAATTAATAATTTGTATAATGATATTGATAATTTGTATGAATTTCAACGATACAGGTAATATCCAATGAAATCACATTTAATTAAAAAAAATATCCACACCAGCCGATCTACACAGATACGTTTTAAAATTATTCGTTGGCGATTACTGAACTAGTAATTAAATAAACAATTCTTAATTATATCATAAAATAAACACCAATCAGCAATTATCAGTAACATGTTGATTAAAATAAATAAGAAAAGGAAAAAATAATACATTTGGTTTCGTGTTTATCACTCTTTAAACAAATAAAAAATTTTGAGCGTACAAATAATACCATTTTTGTAGCTAGTCAAAGTTAATACGTACACGATTTAGTGAGTTTAACTAAATCAAGTATAAAAAAAATCATTAAGGTTAATTTTACACATTACGTTATTTCACGACATACTACTGATAGCGATGGCTGTTATAAAAAAATAAATATAAAATGTATGAATTTATGTGATGTTACGTTTTCTCTGCCTCCTCCTCGTCACATCTGGTAATGCTAGGCGATATCCCCTCCTCCTCCTCCTTATTGTGTATGTATTTTATGGACGACCCCTAAGCGGTTTGAAACACGCGGGCCAATGCGAACCTAAGTGGCGGATAAAACTGGCCCGCGGGTCACAGGTTGTGCATCACTCGTAAAACAAATTACTATCACTCCATTCCACGCTCGATGTGCTACGGTCATTTAATTTTGTCCTGTAGCCAACATAGAATGGATAGATTCTAGATTAATTTCCATATTCTATCCAACTTCCAAAGAAGGCAACTTGTGGTAAATGACAGAAACCTTCAGTTTTTTTTAGTTGTAACCTATAGAAGCCTACGGTTTCAAAAGTCTGCAGAATACACAATAAATGACGAAACATTTCCTACACATAATACACTGAGTGGTCAGGTTATTATGACCACCTGACGTTTGCAGACAAATTAGCTATGATGAAGTTACGAGAGGGTCAGACCATTATAAATAGGGAAGTAGGTTGTTTACCACAACAGTAGAAGTGGTTTGTTTCTGAAGATATGTGTAAACGACGCCACTTAACTACATTTGAAAGTGGGTTGATTGCTGGCGCTCGGAGCCATGGACCGAGTATCAGCAAAGCAGCTGTTGCTAAAGTGTTTAAAGACTGGACTGTCTGCCGGAAAATTGGGTCTGAACGTGCGAGTTGTGGCTGTCAGCGACTAATCATTGTTCGGGCAGAACGGAGAGTAGCAAGACTGGTACAAGACACAGAAGGGCAATAGTGCATCAAGTTACTGCAGATCTTAATCAGGGACCCCTCAAATGATATCTGAACGCACTATTCGCCGTACATTGCATCGTAAGGGATATGGAAGCCGAAGGCCTGTTCGAACACGTTTGCTGTTATCAAGATAAAACATCTTAAATTCGCACAGAAACATAAGGATTGGACAGTCGAGCATTGGAAAAAAAAGTCACGTGGCCCGGTGAATCACTTATCTAGTTGCATCATGAAGATGGCAGAGTGAGAATTTGGTAGAAACAGCATAAAAGCATGGACCCCGCATGCATGAGTACAACCTTTCAAGCTGGTGGTGCGGTGTTATGGTTAGGGTCATGTTTTCCTGGCATGATTTAGGCCCTTTATTTCGTGTGGAACAACGTCTGTATAGCACAACATACGTAAGTATCGTTGCTTATCAAGTTCATCCTATCAGGCTGATGGCGTATCTCAATGGAGATGGCTTCTTCCAACAAGACAATGCGCTATTTCAAGATAATGAGGAAACCTAAATCTCAAGCACTGAAAAAACACACTGGATTTGGTACAAAAGGTCTAATGCGTGACTTCAAATCAATACAATACAATATACTGATTGTATGTTGGTAATCCCATTTTTTTAAAACAACTTCATAAGTTTCCTTATTCACTATGCAATTGGCAACTACTGATAACCCAAGTGAATGCAACGCAGAAATTACTTGTGAAATGAACGCAAATCCTGCACTCTATGGACTAGAACCATTTCACCTAGTGCAATGCCTTATGATATGGGCAACCATATCGTGACTGCAGATCAAATTATTAAGTAGCGGAAAAGAAAAATTTGGAATGTAAGTTGTTACAGGCATACTCTCTTTCACTCTCAGTTTGGATTGGTTCACTGGAGTCAGAATTATGGGGGCTTAAATTAGCTAGGGGCTTGAATATCTGTGGTCAGTGTAATATTCACGTATGAAATGGAGTGAAATATAATATGCAGATTCCTCTAGGCAAGATGCACATTTCTATGATATTTGGCACGGATTTTCTAATGGGATCGGAGTAATGAAAATAAGCCCGAAAATATCGTAGCAGTCATGTGAACTTTTGGTAACTTTTAACATTTTTCAAAGGGCAACATGCGACATGTGATATGTTATTCGAACGGAAATTATGAAAAATGAGAGAATATAAAATTATTTTCGATTTTCTCAATACCACGTCCAAGAAAATTCAATTTCTTGATAAAAATGGGCATAAAGATGAGGCAAATGCAGATAAGAGGATAAAAAATAGGGGTATATTTTATCTTTCTTTTTTACCCTTTCTTTATCTCCAGCTTTTTATCCCAATCTTTTACTTCATTTTTTATCCCCACTTCTAAATCCCCACTTTTTATCCACTTTTTACTCCCTTTTGAGCGACCAATTTCCTTGAAATCAAGGCTTCCGTTGCTTTCCTAAACTTTTTCTTGGAGGAATTAATTTCTTGTTATTTTGAAAGGCTTGAAAGGCTAAGCAGCTGACTAAGACTATGACCAAAACTATTGATCACTCAGTTCCAGTACATGTCGTAGATATCCCTGCAGGGTATGAGATTTTTCAGCAAAATAATGTCACATCCATCCGCTGGCCAATGTCAAATCTTTTTTTTTGAGGAGCATGAGGATGAGTTTAAATATCTTCTAGGGGCAGCGTTTTAACGTCGAGCTAACCTTGTATGGTTTGAAAAACAGAAGCCGAAATGCTATTCGTGCATCCCTTAAAGAACTCTAACAGCTTCTACATAATGAATAATATAAAACTCCATTAACCATTATTCAGTACTGGTAAGCCTTGTAGGCGAATGTAGATGACAGTGTATACCAAAGGTGTTCTTACATGATATGAATAAATGTTTTCTTTATCTTACGAGGTGACTCTGTATATTTTGTCTAACCCGAGTAAAGATACTCATCCGAGTATACTTGTTACCTCATGTACTTATTCACTCTCGTAATGCTCCGAAAATTTTTACATTGATCAACAATCTTTAAAATCAAAGTCAATTTAAATTTTAGAACACAACTTTCTAACGATATCATATCAACAAATTCTGAATATATTGATAATTATTGTTAGGACGTTTTTACCCAGTTCAGGTTTTTTAAAGAATTATTAGATGATTTAGAAATGATGAGACGAGTTTGGTCATATATGGTCATGTATTTTTAAACTTTTTAAAAATTTATAATTATGTTAATTGAATTATATTTTATATAATTATTGAAGTTGAATTAAAAAAATAGTATTCTCAGAGTTTCTTCGAAACAGTTCGCAATGCATTATTATGTAAGGAAAATTACGATTTAAATCCCTTTACATTACAAAAAAAATTATTTGCTGAGAACATGAAGACATCTTCGTTGCATTAGAGAATTTAAAAGAAAAAATTTAAAATTTTAAGCGCATTATATCAATCAATACATTTTAATTATGTATCAAGTTCTTTCTTCCTGAAAACCTTCGACTGGGCTTCGTGTTTGTTCGCCTTGTAGGATCTCCCCAAAACTAAGTATTATCTTTTGAACCGAAAGCGAGAACCTTTTAATTTAGGCAAGATTCTGTTATTGGATTCTTCTTTCATTAGAAAGGAAGCCTCATAGATTCAAGGCAAGAGTCCAATATCTTCTCACTTTGAAATTTAATTAGTTTCTTTCGCAGGCTTGGAAGAGAAAATGAATGGTACCAATTATATTCTCTGGTCTTTAAAAAAATCATTTTAAATGGAGTTCGTGTTTTTCGCATAACTGCAAGTCGTTCGAGCAACTTTATGGAACATTATAATTAAAAATGTCAAAAATTTATTGTAGTCTTTAGAAGTTGCTCAGAAAAAAATTAAATAAATCATAAAAATGGTCCCGTTTTGCCTCCTGGAGAGGAATTTTGAAATATAAAAGGCGTTATTTTCCCTAATATTAAATGCTAGCGAAGAGTGATGCAGGTGAATTTTGTTTTAAGTACCCAGGTGCAAATATGCCTTTATGTTGTTGATTTGTAATACTTTTTTATTTTTATTAATTTATGTATACTTTGCTTCGAAAACTCAATAAGACATAAACATATGAAAATGTGGTGTTTTGGGATAATTCTCTTACCAAGAAAAATCTTTTTTATGACATAAACATAAAGACAAGAAAGCTTAAAAATTGCTTCTTCCAGTCATTTACATTTCTCGACGTAAAACTGCTGTAGTAATAAAATATAATAAATGTAGAAAGGTATTAACAGCAATTTATAAATTGTGATTTTACTTTGAGCTAAATAAAAGAGGGTGTCTAACCTAAAATAAACCAATAGCCAACTTCTAAAATACAAATTTGACAGAGTACTTTCAATGGAAGAATTAGTGTACTCTTATGTGAAAGGTTTTTATGTGTATTCAATTTTCAAAAAAGAAAAAAAAAAGACGCCATTTTTGAATATGTAAATCAACTTTGAAATATGCAGTTAACACCCCTATTTTAATGGTATTTTCATATTGTACACAACATTTGAGAAATGTTTTATTTTGGGGATTTTTTCAATTCATCCAACCGCTTAGGAGAAAGAGGCACTGAAAGTGTGGTGTGTTTGAATTTAAATAAAAGGCAAAAATCAGAAATCGTTTCTAAACACAATGGATAGCAATTTTTAAATTTGAAAAATGTTAAAACTCAATAATTCACACGCAAACGCAGATAAAAGGATTCTGTTTGAACAGAAACAATTGAATCGCTTATTTCAGAAACCCCATAACCGACAAACTAATCGACATCGAGTTTACACTGGTTTTATGTAATTCAATGATTGACGCTTCGTTTGGTGCAGAAACCTACTGAAACAACTTTCTGTGTACCCCCATTCCACGTCCTTGAAACGTCCGTTTATTGTAGTTTATTGCAGAAACCCCACAAGCGACATCACTTAAGGGATTTTCGCCCTACAAACTTGTAACACTTGTTAGTTTTGAGCGGTCTAGTGATTGTTATCCGTTTCCTGACTCTCAAATTTAAAAAAAAATGTCGACTGAATCGCGCTCAGACGTGGAAGCTCCGAAGAAAAGGAGAAAAGTTATCGTTAATCCTAACACGTATAATATCATAAGGAAATCACGAGTCCAGGGCAAAGAATTGTGACTTACAACGGTAAGACAATCACTCAGAAAACTCCTCCAGACGAAATAACTATGTCAACATTTTCTTTGCGAAAGACCAATCGCCCTCCTGAACTGCCAACTGCTAGGAAAGTCCCACTTAATATCAAAAAACTTGATGGTCTCCAGAAGCCTGCTGAATATACTTCAGACTATACTGAATTCTACAACATGATTTTGAGTTGGCCGACATCTGAAGTTGAAAGAAGAGAAGGAGAATGCATGTTAAATGTGAATGAATTTATTTTTACATGTTGCATTTTTTTCACAAAATATCTGTAATTGGCCAAAATAAAGTTTCAATGTTTCTAGAAAGTCAGCTTTTGTGATTTTTACTCTTAATTAAAACCTTTAATATCGTAAGACAGTGTTGTAAATTTATTTTATTGCAGAAATCCATTAACTGCAAGCGGTGGACATTTTATTTACCCTCTCCCCTGAATCTTTATTGAATATATTACATGTCCATTTCATGTATTGAATCGTTCTCTATATTCATGAAAATTTCGTTAAAAACTATGTGCATTTAGGTTAATTAGAAGTTTTTTTAAATAACACAACATTAAAAGTTCTGCACTTATGGGGTTTCTGCAATAAGCGATTCAATTGAAATGAAGTCAGATTTTTCCCTGGAAAAATACAATTGCTAGAAGTGTTCGGGTTTTGACCAACAGATTGCGTTGTCAGGTTACAGACATGAGTTTATTCATATTTTCAGACGGTATAAAAAAAACAGCACGCGCTGCAAACGCTATTTCGGAAGCAGACAGTGATAGTAATTGTTCCGTCTTACCGTAACGAAATTGTAGGCATAGCAATGCTGTCATTAATCGAGAAGGCCCTCTTAGTTAAATTATATTATCAGAATAAGGAAAGTGCCAGCACGGCAATGCGGGCATATCGACGCATTACCATGGAATGTGAGATGATAAAGTATATCTATGACGTGTGTTGCAGTAACAAAAATGATACGACGATTTGAAACCACGGATTCTTTGGCTGCAGGTCTAAGAATTGGCCGGCCCTCACCATCCAATGCTGTCGCTCAGATTTCTGTACACGGGGACTACAATACACGAGAAGTGTCCCGACGGAATGACATTTCATACGGCAGTGTATGGCGATCATGCGAATTATCCTTAAGCGATTTCCGTGGGGTGGACGTTGTCTGGTTGTCTCGATGATCGGTTCGCCGTATCAGTGGAGTTAAGCAACTTTGGCGTGGCCAGCCACTGACTGGGTCAGAGCCAGTGGATATCTATCTTGTTCCCCCCGTGCTTCGGAGGGCACGTAAAGCCGTCGGTCTCGGCTGATACTGTCATCTCGTAGCGCTCGTTATTTAATATTGGGATGGCACAAAATTCCCTAGTAGGAATAGGCGCCCAACTCAATGGGGGGGGGGGGGGCACTCAGCGATGATGTACCAGAAGAAGAAGCAATTTCCGTACAAGTTGCAAAATTCATGAACTGCCACCTGACGACTTCGCCAAGATTTTGCTAATTGGGTATTCAATAAAATGGAACGGCAGCACGACTGGCTTTTCACTGTGCTTTGAACCGATGAAGCGCATTTCACACTTTCTAGCAGTGTTAACACACACAATTGCCGTGTGTGGTGTACGGAAAACCCACATGCATTTGTTGAACAACCCATACATCAGGCCAAAATTACAGTCTAATGTGGATTCACCGCTGATTTCATAATCGGTCCATTTTTCTTCAAGGAAGTCACAGGAACTTTTCTAAAAATAGTTACCATCACTGGTGTGCGCTATGCAGCTCTGTTACGGACCAGCATCATTTCAGAATTGAAAACGCGATAAGCACTGCATACAGTCATGTATATGCAAGATTGAGCACCACCGCATATTGCTGCGCCTGTGAACGACTGCTCCGCTCAACATTTAGGGAGAATCGTGTCCTCAGTCGATACTTTCCGCGCCAGATCTCCCGATCTGACGCCTTGTGACTTTTGGCTGTGGGGATATCTGAAGTCAAAAGTGTAACGCGATCAATCCACATCCGTGGCAACATTGAAAGATTCCATCCGGCAACATGTGTCTGCCATACAGAGAGCAATGTTGCTTAATGCAGTGAACAATGTGGTGTCTCATCTGATGGCTGTGTTACTTACTGAATGACGGACGGCACATTGATCATTTGTAAACCGATAGTAATCAGGCATCTTACCGTCTGAAAACTGATGTTTGTAACCTGACAACGCCATCTTTTGGTCAAAAACCGAACAATTCTAGCATTAACTTTTTTCCTGGAAAAAAAATCCTATTTTAATTTCAATCGCTTCTATGCAAACAGAATCCTTTAATCTGCATTCGTGTGCGAATTATTGAATTTTAAAATTTTTCCTGACTGTTGGATGACCCTGTAGTTAGATAATATTATTATTCAATGAGAAATTCTTAGAATGATGATCATGAAAATTTTATTACTGTTATTTCAAATGTTCTAGGAAAAGTGGTTTTTAATATAAAAGAGATCCGAACGTTTAAAGTTAAAAAAAAAAAATTTCTATTTTTAGGATCTAGTGTTAGTCCAAATTTATTTTGGCATATTTTTTTAAATTCTATGGAATAAAATTTAAACACCAGATCAAAGAGAATCATGAATGATATAAAGTACAAGGGCTTTTAAGTCAACGTACACATATTTTAAAACTTGTAAATATATCAATATTTTTCTTCTCAAACAGTGGAATTAAGTTTTTTTCTTAAAGCTATGAATGTATAAATGTATAATTTTTCTTAATGTATAAAGTTTTAAATGTGTTCCCCATTTGATTTTATATAATTTGAATAACACATTTCAAACCTAAGACATTCGATTTATTATTAAAAAGAAAAAGTAAATTGGCAGGCACCGATTTAATTTTAGGAAGAATTAGTTTTAAATTGGAAACACGAACTTAATCTCCACTCTAAATAAACTAACGATCCACCTGTTGAAAAGAAATCAATTGCAATTCCTGCGAAATCCACGTTGCGTATTTGGTTAGTTCAAAGGATAAATTGAGGGATTTCGGAGATGAAACCAAATTCAAAGTAAGCGGTTTTCGTAACATTCAATTTCATATTATTGGCAAGTACCCACTTCCTAAAAGAGGGTTAACTCTTCTTCTCCCAACATTTCCCCAACAATCGATATACGTAAGAGCTAAATCAACCGCGTATAACCGAATAGCCCCCTAAACAGACATCTACGAAAGCGAATTCTTCAGTGGCCTAGGAGTATAATTAAAAGGTGAACGTGGAACGCTATTGTATAATATGGGTATCTAATTAAAATAGAAGCGAATATAAAACATAAAATACAGCGTTTATTAAATAGAATGCAGAACATCAGGGAAACTCATTCCGCATATATAATATACCCTTCTACTAATCCACGGGTAACAAGGTATGGGCCGCAATGAATAATAAATAAATAAAATTAAATCAGATTATGTCCAAATCTTGTATAGTCGAGTTTTATGTATGTTATGCTAAACAAGCCTATTTATAAGGCATTTAATTTGCATCGCGTTCTCAAAGAGTTGTATCGTGTTATGTTACATTCAAAATACTCATGTTCATTTATCTACAAGATCATATACAAATTTAAAAGAAAGTCAGGCTAAAGAGAGTAAACTGTGAGTTAGAGTTTATAGATGATATAAAAAGTAGATTAAAAATTATTTTTATATTACATTCATTGATAATTCAGATTATTAGACGAGAAAACGTCAGTTAACTGAACATTCAATAGAAGATAGCAAATAAAATTTAAAGCTTTAAATAGATACAGAAATAACAATGTGATAAATTATTGATATAAGTAATATTGCCTTTGAAAAAATTTCCTATTAATATGTTTGCATAATTTTTTGGATATAGCAAATTGTATGTGACTATACAATACGATGACATAAAAATAAATATCAAGATGTATAATTCAGTTTTCCGTAAAAGCCTAACATTGATTGAAATATTCATATCTGAATTAAGTCTTAATTAATTAGAGACATTAATTCCAAAAATAACGTTCAGAAAAGTAAAATTCTTAAAGCTTTATAAAATAGGCATCGTTACTCCTACTTCGTGTGAACGGTTGATTATATCGACTTTAAAACACTTTAAACTTAGATCAAAACTCAAACCTATCATCTAAATTCGTGCACAGCCCTGGGGTAATTAAAATTTTCATACGTAAGAAAATCTTTTTTGAAATCCTCGTTTATTCAAAGGAAGTATTTATTATTGTTTTTCAAAATGAGAGCAGGTATGAATTTAAAGCGACTGCGCTGAATTTGTTTTTCTGTTTATACTACAAGAAGAGCAAGTTAAGCTGATGAAGTGGGAAAAATATTCGTTTTTGGATATTAAGAAATATTTTTATCGAAATATCGGAAATATATAACCTTACGTATAAATATCGAATATCTTAAGAAATTGAGAGCTCAGAATTAATCAATTATATTTAGCAAGAGTGCAAAGTTGAAATAAGTCTCAGGTTCTCAAGAGGTTATAATTTTTAGAAAAGAAAAAATAAACTTTTTTATAATATCTGTGACTTATGATTAATGTTTTATGTGTTTTTATTATAATATAATAATTATAAATGAACTCATAACCAGACATCCTTACATTATTGTAGAATGTAAAACTTCAGTAAAATAGGCAGCAATGCTTTAATATAATATAGAATAACATGTCTGTGACATTGGTCCAATATGCACAATTCCTTTTTAATTTTTGATATTATTGACATCGAGAACAAAATATTAATGTCTAAGAATATTTTCTTTTTTAGTGTAAAAAGCGTTTCTCGCAAATGATTTATGGTGGTCGCATCCGCTTTTTATTCACTTACTTTAAGTTTGGCACGTGAAATTAAATTTTTATATTTACAGGATGTCAAGTGGCCAATGCTTATTTTCAAATATTAAACGTATTAATAAGAGTAATGCCCGTCAAAATCATATAAAATACACAACAAAGAATATACGTAATTCTAGCATTTATTCGTATTAGCTTCTATGGATTCTAGACATAAATAGGAAATGAATAATAGTTTCATAAGGCGCGAAAAAAAACAAGTGAACTTACAGAAATCTACCAGATATATTTTTTGCAACTCAATCAAACTTAATGTTTGCTTAATTATTAAAATAAAAGTTTCAACTTTAAGATATAAACGATTGAATATTTCAGACAGTTTCTAAGTCCGCTCTTTAGATTAAAACCAGCCACGCGCGTTTAATAAGTCGTTCTCACGGCTGCTGATGAGTTTTTAATCATTAATGATCCTGAATCTCCTTGATGACATCTTCAAGACCAACTTTTACAGAAAAAAATAATTTCTTTTTACTTAAGGAAACGGAATGTAACTGTTTGAATTTAGTAAGGCATTAAAAATTCACAGGATTTTTTCGGCTGTAAGAAAGAGGAAAACTTTTCTTGTCAACAACTAGTGGCATTAGGGGATAACATAGATTATTATTACCCTTACCTAATACGACGACAACCCGTAGAAGATGAAAAAGAATGTAGACGATAATCCTTATCGAGTGCGAATGAAATATCCGTGAAGAATTAGTTTCAAAGCCCTGGCTTAGGATCAGCATATTTGCTTGTATCGAAGGAAGAATTCCAGTTCTGAAGGTAAAAGCAAAATTGATCGCACTCTCAGGCGGCCGAGTTGCGTGTTCGTCAGAGGTCGCTCGTTGTCAACCAGCTACCGGAGAAAGAAGGAACAAACGAAGTGGGGGTATCAGGGGCCGTGAGTGGGTAGGAGGACCGAGAAAGAGTGAGAGAAATAGACAGAGAAAGAGAGAGAGAGACCCCAGTGCCGCCTCACAGCCTATCGTGAGCGGGAAGGTGTTCGATACATGCAGGGTGAAGTGCCGTAAATCCCATGGTTACTGGGAAAAGCTGTGGCTGCCGCTAATGCCAGCCGAGCAATAGACAAACATAGCAACGGGGCAGATGGAGAGTTCCATGTGTCTGCTGCCTTTATGTCGGAAAACTCGTGGCTCCGGCGTTGACGTAAGATCATGTGACTGCGGGTTCGATGCTCCTCATTCGTCGAACGTCACCACTCGTTTCTACAGATATTTTTTGAACCAAAACTTCTAGCAACTGAACGATTCCCAATCTTAACGAAGCGAAAATCGATGATGAGCCTGCATTCCGTGATTTCTCATCTTTTCAAATTAAAACGAATTATGGTGGAAAATTGTAATGGCAAATTGAAGGGTATGATATTTTCATTCAAATGAATTTTTACATTTTTCTTAAAATTAATAAATTTGCAGTCGTTAATATTGCCAAATAGAACTTTTGAGCTTAGAAAACATACAGAAAATTTTGAAAAATAATTAAAACATCTCAACGTTTACTTATAAAATAAATCAATAAATATTATACAGAAAAAAACCCTTTAAACTTGCTAGAAAATTACATACATGTTAAATCCAGTATAAAGAGAGATTGGTGATAACTGACCACAACAGATCCATTTTTTTGATAACACAAATTAATTGTTTAAATTACCATTAAGATTATAGCCCACTATATAGTGTTGCTTCATTTGCTTCATTTAGTGATGTAATATACTTGTCAAATCGAATTTGAAATTTAGAAATGTTAAACCTCAAACATTTTGCCAGCAGACAGTATGAATATGTATATCTGAAACTTAAAATCTTTGCCGCTATTCACATTATTAAAATATTTATAAGACAAAAATATAAATTTGATTCCATTTTTAAAATCAATTTAATATGCATTTGGGAAATAGGCTGCAGGATTTAGTGGGCTCCTGAATTTAACAAATATAAAAAAAATCAGGTAAAGCATATATATTAAAAAAAAACCAAACTGAAAACAGCTTTGAAAAATAAGAAGTTTTAATGAAGTCTTATGTAATAGAAATGCTTCTATAAGGGGACCCACAAAGTAAATTAATACAATGTGTATTAAATATTTCATTAAAATTTGACACGCCTCCTACCTATGTTGCGTGACAGTTTTTCTCTGACAAATTATTCACATTTCGTAAAAGAGGCGAAAACTGGAAGTGAAACGGGGGTGTAATTTAAATAATAAACAGGCATTTCATTAAAATTGTAAGTAGTAATTACTATATTATGCTTTATGATTTCATTTTTTTCTCACTTTATTTGCGAAAGTTTTAATTTCAGATGACCTGAGGAGGGATGGTAAAAAGGGCCAAATATTTCTATATTATTATTATTATTATCATTAATGAACTTAAATGTTAATGAAGCTAAAATGATTTTAGTCACTGCTCTTTACTACTGAACTAATACAATGCAACCTCATTAAAATGCGAATTCAGTTATATCACGGCATTTCTGAAAATTTATTCCCCATATTACGGCTAATGCTTAATTAAAATATCAGGATCCTCTTTAAACAACCTTAACCTGATCTAGCATAAATTAATTTTTTTCACCATTTTAAGTATCTTTTACCTGGAGGTATAAATAAAAGAATAGCCATGTATTTTTCTGCGCATTTGGCATGTATAGCTATCAGACCTGATAGCTATTCTAAAAACGCTTGCAACTCTTGGAGCGGAACATAATATGCATTTACAAAACAAATACTCTTTTAAAACACGATAATATGTCTCAGTGAATTCAAATGATAATATAGTAGTATATGTCGTTAATACATAACAAGCATTACAAATTCCACTTCCCGTGACTCTATTTACTTTGAAGAACAAAGTTGCTTTCGTGGGTTTTGCGGTTAATTAAATTTCATTAAATAAAAGAACAACGAAGCAAAATTAGGTAAAATTAATTTTGCTTATTCCTGGCGTTACATTCCTCTTTTATACAGAAAAATGTAACTTAACTATTCCTCATGTTAATATTACCTATGGAAACATAGTTTCAATAAAAACAAGTCAGGCAACCGAAATGCCCAAGACCGATAGGATTTTAAGGAATTCGAGGATAAAAAGGAAAGCATTTGAAAAAAACTAGTTAGTGTTAGATGAGGTCGCTAAAGAAGACTCTGATTGCTAAGGCAAGTCGTAATTATAAAGTAAATGTGCTGTTCAAAATGAACAAAACGTACCTGAAAGGTTAAATGGAGTGTATAATAATTCTTTATATATTCGAACGTTTAAAGACCTTTAATTTGAAAGTATTCCTACATAATAAAATGAGCGTCAATTGTTGAAGAATTCTGTGTAACCGTCTATAATTTCTTCATAGTCTATTGCTAAAGCCTTTCTACGTAAGCATGTATTGTTGAAGCGATCCATTAGCTTCTAGGTATTGACAACGATATGTCTAACAGAAAGTTGGAATTGATAATGTAACGCCTAAGTAATTAGCTATTGATCGTAGGCTTAACAACAATTAGCTGTCAATTACAATAGTCTAATTATTAGGTCTAATACAAATTTGCTATTGAAAACAGCAGGCATAACAGCAATAAACTGCTGATAGCATTTCGTAGCATTCAAAGTTTTAAATGGTACCATAATGATACCATTAAGATGTGCCATTGAACCAATTTCAACTATCATTAATTTTTGCATTGACCCGTTATATTCATTCATGACACGTTCATTACAGATTGTATGATATATTGTATGCCATATCTCAGCATTGAACGTTTCCAATGGTACAGTAATCGTACCATTAACACACGTACCATTGAACCAATTTCGACTGATTTTTATCCCAAGGAAAGTCATCACGTCTCTTCACTTAATTCACAAGCCTTCTCTCTGTCTTAGCTATCGAATGGTGAAGAGAGAAATGCAGTGACTTACGCATAGGCCATTTACACATGGAATTATATTGTGAAAAACGTGGTCCCCTCTGTTATTTACGATCATTAGGAACGGAAGTAATTCACCGATTTTTTCCACCAACGAACTTCGTCGTTTTTGCTTAAAAGTTGTCGAATGGCGAAACCGGATATCGAAAATTCGGAAGCGTTCGAACGCTAGAGCACCAATATACAGACTGACGAAAACATAAGTACTTGTCGGTTCTAATAATATTAATAAAATCTTACAAACATTCCAAGAATGCGCTTTAGTTGTGACGCAGAAGTAATTTTAAATATGAGGAGTAAAGTACCAAATAAACATCTAGTACATAATTCCTTCAAAATTTACGTCTAAAATACCGTGGAATTGCTTCACCTTTGTAGCGATGTGCGGCCTTGCGCGTAAACAGATTCCAGAACTCCTCCGTATTCTTCAGACCTGTCATCGCCAGACTTCTTCATGTTTCCGCGTTTGAAATGAACACTGAAAAGGCACAGATCTCTCGACGTTCCGGATATTCGAACGGCTGTGATGATTTCTCATACGCCTTGCAACAGTTGTACGAACGATCTCAAAGTGTAATGAGCCCACTGTAAAGGACAGTAAAGTGTCACCTCTGAAATATCAGTCCCTGTTTATTTTACCGAGCCATTCACCGGTTTCACCTTGTATATTACAATCGTACTGACGCAGTATAACTATTAATGTTACAAACAATTGATGTGTGGGTCATGTCAACAATGCTTAAAAAATAAACAGAAAATAACATTTTATTCATTGTTGACTCATCACTACGAATTGATGCGAGGCCAACGAGGTCATTACTACCAATAATAAACCCTGAAATGCAATTAAACGTATCTTCGGATGATGATGTAACAATGTCTGACGTTTTCGCGCTCAGGCCTTATCTTTAGGAGGCGTTGCCAGGGCACTCAAAAGTCACATGATCATCGGGGTCCGGCCAACAATTCATCCTTCATTGTCTCCATCTTGGATTTTAACAATCAGTATTTTTTCGTTTGTTGGAAACAATGAAAGCTAGATTATTGCCCGGACCCCGATGATCATGTGATTTTTGAGTGCCCTGGCCTGTCTCTCGTTGGCCTCGGAATTGATGGTTATATCACACGCAATACCTTGCTATTATTAACGGTCACTGTTACAAATGACTTGAAAGGGTCCACGAAAAGCCTGAAAGGTTGACAAAACCGAGTTAAAATGTCATATTGGTGAAAACAGAATTTAAAAAAGTTAATCCGTTTTCAAGTTATCGTGCAAACGGCGGACGGCCGAATGGAAAAACCCACAGACCAACCGTGCGTTCTTATAAGTAGCTTTTAGCTAAAGCGCCTAATAATCCTTGTTCCTTTTTTTTCACATCGTTCCTATCATTCTTTCTGCTACCGGGATTATTCCATATTCACTATCTGCCAAAAGCCTGACAACATTGAATGGATATGCAAAGACTTAGAGAAAGTGACATTTCTAAACATTTGTCAAATTGTACGGAAATACCTGCGCCCAAACATTAATACTTACAGTGAATATTAAAACTTTTCCCTTCCCTGCATTTGTCTCTCGGGCTTGGCAATCTCTTGGGTCCGCCGCTAAGACTTGGCTTCCAGACTTGACCGGAGTTTATTTTTGCCAATACAAGATATAATAATAATAATCTTATATTGCAAAGAAATTCCTACATCCAGATATTAATACATGACTTCCACTATATAACGTTTCCCTTCTCTTCACTCGAGCCCCTTGACTGGCTTCTGGTCCGCCTCTGGGGACTGGCTTCTGGACATGTTCCAAGTTATTTTCATTTTGTAATCAACAATACTAATAATAAACAACCATGTATATCAAACAATACTTCAATTTGATAATTTCGCACATAATAACAAACCAGATATTGTGATAATTGACAAGAATAGAATCACTGGGTTTTTCATATTATTTTAAATTCAAAAATTCAAAAATTTTTGATTGTGCGATTTATAGCTCTGTGATATTTTATCAGATAATTATATTCTTTATACAGGGTGTTTCATCTAAAGTGAACCAATAGCCAACTTCTAAACTACAAATCGGGCAGAATACTTTCAATAGAAGAATTATTGTGATTTTATGTAAGAGGTTTTTTATGTGTATTCCGTTTCCAAAAATACCGACGCAATTTTCGAATATGGAAGTCAATTTTGAAATGTGCAATGGCAATCCCTATTTTAAATGAATTTTTAGATTTTACACACATTGGGCAATGTTTTATTCTTGGTGTTTTTTCAACTGATCCAACCCTTTAGGAGATAGAGGCACTGAAAGTGATGTGTGTTTGGATTTAAAGAAAAGGCAAAAACAGAAATTGTTCGTCAATTTAAACGAAAACTGTAAATTTACTGTAAAAATGTTATGTTCAAATAAAAACGCTGTTATCCATTTTATAAACCATTATGTTTAGGAACTATTTCTGTTTTTTTGGATCAGTTGGATCAATTGAAAACACACCAAGAATAAAACATTTCTCAAAAGTTGTGTACAGTCTGAAAATACCATTAAAATTAGGGGTTTCCATTGCACATTTTAAAGTTGACTTCCATATCTGAATACGGCGACGGTTTTTATGGAAACGGAATACACATAAAAACCCCTCACATAAAAGTACAATAATTCTTCCATCGAAAGTATTCTGTCAGATTTGTAATTTTAGAAGTTGGCTATTGATTCACTTTAGGCGAGACACTCTGTATAGTCACATTAATACATGTAAAGTATATTTTTTATCTAGTTAATACGGGGGACATTTATAAACACATGTGGGAGTTGGATAATGTGTTGATATACGATTAGAGAAAATACTGCATGAAGAGAACGGAGAACGAAAATATTATGCCTACGAATAGAATTGCGAAAGCTATACAACTTAAAAAATGTCACAACTGTTTCATTGGTGTTTTTGTGAAGTTTAACCTGACAATTGTTCCAATTCAAGATATATTATGGGAAGATTGATAATGACAATATAAGAATCCTTCATATCATGCAGAAAAGTTTAAATTCGAATACGTATGCAATAATAAGAAAATTCATGGGAATCACATAGAGAAATATAAAAAAAATTTAAAATGCATAATATAATTTTATTGCTGTATGTATGCATAATTCTGTGTTAGATCCCGTTTATAAACATTATAATCTAAACACCATGAAATAATAATAATAATAATAATAATAATAATAATAATAATAATAATAGAAAGAAAGGCATTTCTACCCCTTATAAAAAGAAATAAATGAACCATAACGTTATCCTACTTCAAAATTTCGATTTCCTCGGAACATATTCTTTAATCTCATACCGTTTTACTTTATTCGCAATTTCTCTTTCTCTAGTTGATGAAATGCCGTCCAGAGGGCAGCACGCTCTTAATGGAAGACGACCGACTTAAAAGAGAGTGCCTTGAATATTCTACGAAATTTTCACAGCAACCGCACGAGGCAATCGTTTAACATTCCTCTCAACTATTATATCTCCTTAATAAGAATGAATAATTGACTTTTAAAGTTGCCACTTCGTCTCGATTAAGAAGAAGTTTCTAGCCAACAATTTCTCTTTCTAATCTTATTTCAATTTAATATTTAAAGCTCTTCTCAGGAGGAGATGAATCCGATGTTCATACGATTCCCTGTTGGTGAAATATTAATAGAATATTTTTATTTCTTCAGCAACAACATAAGTTGAAGTCACTAGTCATTTGCTCGAACCAAAATTTAAGGAAGTTTAAGGCTCCTCGAAATTATACCACGGAATGATTTGCACTTGGAGAGAGCGGAGAGGAGGTAGACTAGACAGAAAAGCTGAGCCCGAGCCGTTGGGTGTCCTATTGACCAGATTCCGCCCGTTAACTTCCTATTACGACGTCTGTGATCTTGTAGCGTGCTTAACAATTCATCTCAACTGTCAGGTGTGTTTTTGAGGGCCATAAACATGTTTAAATCGACTTGACAGATTCAGGTAAAGCCAACAGGGGAGGTGTTATAAATAACTACGTAAACCATCTGCAATGGACAAATATGACTGCGAATCTGGTGGGTGGTTTTTTTTATCCCTCTTAAACAATATGCAGCGCCATCACAGGAGGATATGTGATTAAGATCTTGAACGATAGGTTATCAGAAAAAAATGTTTGCATAATAACTTTCTGATACATTTTCATAATAATATTATTTCTTAGATGAGGAAGAGGAAGCCCGCTAGTGCCCCTGATGAAATTTTCAGCGCGAAAACGAAATTTCAGTTTCATAAAATAAATTGACATTCAAGGTTTTAACTCAACAAAACAAAATTAATTTAATAAAGCGGCCCTCAGAAATAGGCTCGCTTCATCGTTGTTTTTATCTCTGTTTTCCTTCAAATGGTAATAAACCTGTAAGTCGTTAATAAATGACGTAATCAAGCACCGAAAGGTTAAATGGACCCCGTCACATAATTCCTAGACTTCGTTATATATTCGAAATGATAAAAGTTCTTTGTATAATTTTTAAGCGTTCCTATAAAATTTATTTTAGAAGTAATTCTATGTAAGTGTCTATCGTTTCTTCGAACATCCATTGATAAAACCTTCCTACATAAGCTCCTATTATTGAAACGAAGTGTTTAGCTACTTGCCAATATGCTCTTGATAACAATAAGCCTAACAATTCCATTTTGACCAAGCAGTTCAACAGACGGCAGCAGTCGACATAAATTAACCGTCTAGAGGATGCTTTAGCCACAGGTGAATATTATCTTACATCCACGAGATGGGAAACAAGATGTCCGCCGGTCTGCTTCTTTATTCTGTTTCCTTTCGTGTTAAATGCGTGAGGAATCCGACTGTATTTAATAATTTTCGTTTGTCGTCCCGTTTTAATGCTTTCAATTAAAATATTTGTGCGAGTTTAACTAACACTCAAAATCTAATTCTTCCTGTTCGCAGGCTTCCTATCTTCTCATCCGGAGCCCGATTCGTAAAATAGCTAAGGTCAAAAATCTTGGTTTTTGCATCTTCTTGGAATGGTTAGGAAATTCAACTATATCACTAGAGAGATCCTAGACACAGCCAAGAGATTCAAAAGCAAAGTTCACTTCGAGACGAGTGGAGGTCTAATATAAACAAGCCGAAAAGGGTAATTCACTCTCCAGGCTCGGACACTTGGGGCTTTTCTTTCGCATTGGACTTTAGGAGTGCGACCATTTTCCTTTCGTGTTTTTCAGCTCAAGGGCCCTCGTGTTTACCTTATCTGACTTGTCTTCATCCCACTGCATTTCCCATTAGAAATATTTTGATTGACTTCAAGTCGAATCTTCTTTCCAAGTTTCGGAAGAAACTCATCATAAATTGCTCTGTTCTTAACTATTATCCACCTATTTCAACAGAAATTACGAAATTTCTCTATTTGGCAAGAATGATTTTGTTTGTCCTGAGCACCTAGTGGAAATAAAGTTCTGTGTAAATGATCTACATATTGACGCGCACAAAAACTTACCGAGCAAAGATACTGTACAGAGAGTTGTTAGGGATCTATGGTGACAAGTTACAGACAGAGCCAGAAACGGTGGAAAACCCCTTCTGTCACCATCTAGCGTGTTCAATCTGGAAGCCATGCATCGCTGCTCTTGTTCTGCATCGCAATTTCTACTGCAGCAGGCTGGAACGCAGCACACCATGATTAATTCGTAACCACTCCTGTTGACACACTTTCCAAAGACCCTCCACTGTTTGCGGTCGTCTCTTTCCAATGGCCCGTTTAAATTGGCCAAAGCTACAAAAATCCATAGGCCATGCGTCCGGCGACTTGACAGGTATGTCACTGAATGGAATGGAGCAGATTTCGGTATTCTTTTATGCGGTCCAGGTATAGGCGAGTTGGCACGGCGGTGAGAAGGCTAGTTGTCGTGATGCAGCCATACTTTGTTTTCTTTGTACCGTACAAACAGGGGATGTAACGGGTAAATATGGAGATTAGAACGTTAGTCTGATAGTACATGGCATTGACTTTGGCCTTTGACTTAACTCTGTGTAAATTTAACTTGACGTTGTAGTTCTATCCCACCACGATCATGAAACCTTTTGTAAATGTTTTCTTTCATTCACGGTACCATTTTCTGAAGTCCTTAGAACTCCTGGGCGGTAAAAAATGATTCAGCTCTTATTGCATTCGCTTAAATAAACATACGCTTCATCTAGTGTGACCACTTATTTCCACTTTTCATCCGCCAGATATTGTTCATACAGTTTACGGCAATTGGTCCATCGCTCTTGAACATGGCATGGCAACAACTTATGAGTGTGGCTCTTGTGTCGCTTTCCAGTTGTAAATCACGGTTGATACTTGTGTTTACCGTGTATACAGATGTTCCTATCTTCTGTGCAATGGCTCGTTGTGTTGGTGGGTTGCAGCCGGTTACGGGAGCCCGAACTTTTCGAACAACGTAAGAAGTACGGCTAGTGGATAGTCTCGGATTGGCCTCCTTTTTACCCTGAGAGGAATGGCGCCGCTTCTGGTTTTGCCAATGTTATTTAGTACAGTTTATATACCTTTTTTGGAAACTAAGAAGCCTCGCTTCTTGCATGTTTTCCTAATTTCGGAATAGCTGAATTTGACGTCAGAAAAAACTGTTAATACCCCTCTCAATACCTACTCAAAGTTTTTAGCTCGCTGTTTGAATACTATTTTAATACCTGTCATAACACGTGACAGCTGACGTGAAATGATCGCGCGCGCGCCACATTCAAATAATCTAATTGTTATAGATCCTTAATAACCCTTTGTGTTGTAGAACTTTCTGAAGTGTCAGCCCCCC
>JAHWFO010049862.1:0-13402 GCA_023313115.1 Rhysida immarginata
GGGAAGGCGAGTTACTGCACTGCCAGAACGATGTTAGCAAAAAATTTGTTAAGGCATCGTTATCCAACGATATAAGGGTTTTAGCATCAAAATGTTACGAGTAGCGGCTCTTGACTATAATAAGTGGAAGGGCACAAATACAAAATTTCTGGTTCTTAGCCTTTTCGTACAAAAGTTGTAGCTTGATTTGTATTTGGAGCCTCGCAGACCCTGTCGAGGCCTCAGAGGACTGTATCAGTTTTAGTGTGTAATAGCTAAAATTTTAAGCAGCACATTATAAACATTTCAGGTTTCTGGACTTCTGGTTAAAATTGCCTTTTCTTGATTTGAGATTGAGGGCACATGGCCCTTGCCAAGAGACTTATAATGTTTAATATATATTAGCTAAATTTTTAAATACCACACTTTAATTAAACAAAATTTCAGGTCCCCAGGCCTTTCCGTTCAAATGTTATAGCTTCAATTGTATTTGAGGCCGCCAGGGGCCCAGAGGCTATACAAGTCTCTTTGTATTTTGTCTATTATTTTTAAGTGACGCACTGTAAAAATACAAAACTTCAAGCTCTTAGCCTTTTTATTATTTAAATGTTAGAGCTTGATTTGTGATTTGAGCTATAGGGCCCCTGTCGAGACCTAGCAGGCTTAAATCGATTTTTAGTGTATATCAGCTAAATTTTTAGTAAACTAGGAAGTATACAAAATTTCAGATTTCTAGACCTTTTCGTTCAAACATTATAGCTTTGCTTGTGTTTGGGGCCTCTGGAGCTCTGCTGGGGCCTGTATTACATTTTTGTATATTTGCAATATTTTTATAATATCACACTATGAGATATACAAAATTTCAGGTTCCTAGGCCTTTCCGATCAAATGTATTTGGTGCCTCGAGGACCTTGGCGGGGTCCTGGAGGCTTATATCAGCTTCCTTCTATGTTGGCTATATCTTAGTTTTAGTACCACACCAAAAACTGGGTGGGCAAGAAATAATGTGAGGTGTTCAGAGCTCGCTAGCGGGAATTCTATTAGGCCAAATGCAGTACATTTTGGTGTATATGCTTAGTGGAACATGCAGTTTCGATTTCTGCAAAAAAAAAATAAAAAATAGTACCAAAAGTTGCCATAGAGGGCGCTTATTTCAAGAAAACAATGAATACCTTTGCATAAGCGCGTTCCGTGTTGAGCAATCATGACAATAAAAGGCAAGGCTGAGGATTTCCCATCATTCACGAACGAATGGCCTGACGATGACGCTTACTCTGCCTGACCGGGCGTTATTAGTCAAGTTGTTTTATCAGAAGAGCGACAATGCAAGTGCTGCCCTTCGTGAATTCCGGCGATTGAAAACGTTACGCAGAGGACCGATGAGCATAACTAACTTACGGAAAATGATTGAACGATTTGAATCTACCGGAACTCTAGGAGTGCAACCAGGCCGGGGACGCAAACGAATCAGGCAGTAACACGTTGAAGAAGTTACAACTGCTGTTGTGGAACAGGAGACGACTACTGTGCAAGGTACCAGCAGTGCACACGCAATAGCACGCCAAACAGATATCCACCGCACATCGGACGTCAGGTGCAGCAGATCTTGCGAGAATGTTTTTCAGACAACAGAATAATTAGTCGTGCATTTCCCATTGTGAGTAATTAGTCGTCTGATCTCAACCCTTGTGATTTTTGGTTATGGGGATATTTGAAAAGCCTTGTGTATCAAGCACATGTTCCTGACCTCTCAACCTTAAAGGATCAGATAACTTTACATATCAGACTAATTAATGCAGATGTGCTGCGAGCTGCCGTAGAAAATATCGTGTACCGCATGCAGCTATTGGAACAGCACACTGGTGGTCATATTGAAAAACATTTGGAATTAAAAATAAAACATTGTTTATTGTTGTTACTAAAGTTGGTTTTGTACGGTATTTGTTCATTTGACAATTAGGTATTCATTGTTTTCTTGAAATAAGCGCCCCTATGGCGACTTTTGATACTATTTTTTTTTTTTGCAGAAATCGAAACTGCATGTTCCACTAAGCATATACACCAAAATGTACTGCATTTGGCCTAATAGAATTCCCGCTAGCGAGCTCTTAACACCTCACGTTATTTCTTGCCCACCCGGTATATACAAAATTTCAGCTTCCTAGGTCGATCCGTTCAAATGTTGTATCTCCGGCGGGACCCTAGAGTTGTATAACACTTTTCTTGTATATTGGTTTTATTTTTTTAGAAACGCACTATAAATTTACGAAATTTCAGGATTTTAGTCCTCTTTGTTCAAAAGATAAAAAAGGAACCATGAAATTCACACAAGCGGCCCCTGAGGGACCCCGGGCCATCCTAGAAGATTCGCTATATTTTTCGCATCCGTTCTCTGTACACTACTTGTGTACAAAATTTCAAGCCTGTAGATCAATCCTTTCAAAAGTTATGGCGTGAGATATACACACATACATACATCTGTACGGTCGTTAATAGGGTTTTAGATGATGCTAAAACTCTAAAAATGGCAATACACGCGAGCATGCGGAATGACTTTCATAGCCTTTCATAGCCTTTTCTCTCGGTGGTCATGCTCTATCGGGGATGTTAACAATCAGTGTTTTCCGTTGGTTGGATTGTTGGAACTACGTCACTTCCGTAACGCGCGAGGCTAACGAGAAAGACAGGCTCCGGCACTGAAAAGTCACATGACCAAGATGGGTCTATTAACAATGTAACTTTCATTGTTTCCATCTTGTATTTTAACAATTAGTGTTTTATCCTGTGCTGGAAACAATGAAGATTGGATTGTTAATAGACCTATCTTGGTCAGGTGAATATTCTGTGCCGGAGCCTGTATTTCTCGTTAGTCTCGCGTAACGCGAAAAAAGTTTCATTCTAAGCATTTCACTTCTTAGTCGTTGTCGTCGCATAAGAAGTTTAACTTCAAAAATTCAGTTACAACACTAAAAACAGAGTTATAATTTTACGTCGTTTCAAAGGTTTCAAATCTATCGTTGCGAAACACATTTTGAAGCATTTTAGGAGTTATCCTCTGCACTGACAAAATTGAAAATTTATACTTTCTAACACATATTTAACATGAAAAACATAAATAAAATTCAGCGTTATAAATTTTATACGATTTTAATGAAATAGATAATTAATACTGTATTAAATAATTTGTATAAAGCAAAAGGGGTAATTCAGTAAATTTTAGAAACTATCATTTACGTATTGTTTACTTATTAGTATAAACAGATTTTTAATAATTTAAAAAAAAGGTTCAAAATTAAAAGGGAAAAAAAATTCATGGATACAAGTGGTTTCGGCATGCTTCGTCTTCGTACGGCGATGATGATCAGGTAAAATCTGACGGAGTTTGAAGAAAACTTTAAATTCCATGCGCATGCGCACTTGGTCAGGAGCGTGCAAGGCGTGCAAGTGAACCAATTTTGGTAGTCATTATTTTTACGTTATATCCATTCACGCCACGTTATTTCATGTTGTTTGATATATTACGACGGTGGGCTGAAAAGTAATGCCTCCATGGCTGTAACTTTTTTATTTTTTAACCGATTTTCAAAATTCTTTTTGTATCTGATACTCACATTTCTCCTCTATCCCTTTCCCCATCCCTCTCCCTTTCCACGCATTGTACCAACGCGTGACTAGTCGGGTGAACCCGTCGGAGAGGAATTCCGGGGTTGTTGTCGACACCAAGACCGAACGGCAGGTTTCACCTCGTCGTCAGAACGTAACTCATGCCCCTTAAGGTGCTCTTTCCTATTTGGGAAGTGGTGAAAGTCGCAAGGTGCAAAGTCTTTCATTTTTGAACTGCAGTTTTTCATCTTTGAACTGTAGGCGCTGCAACTCCCTCTGATGTGTGGCGATCATGTGCGGACGGGCGTTATCGTGCTGCAGAAGAGGATCCAAAGCTGCCATTCAATCCTCGTGTCGACGACAACCCCGGAATTCCTCTCCGATGGGTTCACCCGACTAGTCACGTGTTGGTACAATGCGTGGAAAGGGATGGGGACTATGTCGAAAAGTGAATAGTGCATTACATAGAGGAGAAATTGAGTATCAGATACAAAAAGAATTTTGAAAATCGGTTAAAAAATAAAAAAGTTACAGCCATGGAGGCATTACTTTTCAACCCACCCTCGGATATCCATCCCATCCAGTGGACAATATGGTGGACAATATGTATTTAAAGCACTTAAATTTGAACCAATTTCGACTATAAATAATTTTGTTATATTCATTCATATTACTTCATTCCAAGCTGTTTGATATATTACATGCCATAGTCTAGCATTGAACGTTCTAATAGACCATCATGGTTCAACTAAACCACGTATCTTTGAACCAATTTGGACTATCATTAATTTTACGTTATATTCATTCACGACACATCATTCCAAACTGTTGGATATATTACAAGGCATTGAAAGTACTGAATGTATCCAAAAGCCCATAATTGTTCCACTAAAACATGTACCATTGAACCAATTTTAACTGATTTTGACCATCAAGGAAGACCATTACGTGCCTTCACAAGCCTTTTCTCTGCCTTAGCTATGGAACGCCAAAGAGAGAACAGCATTGATCAGTGCACAGGTCATTTATACATTGAATTGTATAGGGCACCCCCTGTATTATTTGTGATCTTTTGAACCGATTTTTCCACCAACTATAAATCAAGATCATTTTCAAATAAAAAATCGATTTACAATGCAATTGCTCTCCTTTAATATTTAATTATGACACAACTGTTTAACGTCACTTTAAGTTGAGATTTCTGTTTCCATAATGAGAGAAGGAGTTTTGACAAATTGGTTTCTGGTTTGGATTAAAATCAAACGATGTGATTGCATTACCAGCTAATTGAATAAACTTTACTTTTTACAATGGCTCATGATTGTTATGCTTTTACGACAAAAAATATATGAATTCATTCTTATGTTTGCAGTTAAAGGTGAGAAAGACATACATTTCTGGACAAATTTATAAACTCACTTATACGACAGGTGATCAAAAAGTAAGGTTACAAAGTAAGGCAGTGAAACGTGTGCATTTTATTTCATACAACCAATACAGCCAACTGATAGTAAGGTGCGTCCAATAAATATAGAACCACCCATGAAAATGCAAATAACTCTTACATTTTTTAACACAAATAAATAACAATTTATTTATTAAGTACCGAAAGGTGCTTTATGCTATCAGTGTGGGGAAACGTGTCTGTCTGTCTGTCTGTCTGTCCGTCTGTCTGTCTGTAACTCAAACTCCTCCGAGGTTATGAAAGATTTTCAAAATATGTTTTCGTCAGTCGATGAATATGGTTCATGGCACGAACCAGTTACAAATATTATCTAAATCGGTTCATTGGCACGTGCACAAATGGTACCTCTATTTTCCCGCCCAGCAATTTTCAATGGGAAGAAATATTGAGTAATATATCAAACAAATCGTAATGACGAGAGAGATGCGGTTATTCATTACTATTTTCGTCAGTCGATGAATATGGTACATGCCATGACAAAAGCATAAATTTTATCTAAATCGGTTCATTAGCACGTCCACAAATGGTACCATCACGACCCCACCTAGCAATTTTCAATGGACAGATATATTAAGTAATATGTCAAACAAATCTTAATGACGAGATACAAGCGAATAGAAATTACTATTTCGGCCAATAAATATGGTGCAGGAAATGAACCATTTTGAAAATTGTTGCAATCGAAACATTGGCACGTGCACTAATGTTACCTTTATGACACCTTCAAAAATTTTCAATGATAAGATATGGCATGTAATATATCAAACAAATTGTGATGATGTATCATAAATGAATATCACGTAAAAGTAATGATAGTCCAAATTGGTTTCAAGGAACCTGGATTAGTGGAACCATTCTGATTTAGTGGAACCATTATGGTTCATTGGAACTTTCAATGCTAAAACATAGCATGTAATATATCAAACGACTTGGAATGATGTGTCAAGAATGAATGTAACGTAAAATTAACGATAGTCGAAATTGGTTTCAAGGTATCTGGTTTAGTGGAACCATTATGGTTCATTGGAACATTCAGTGCTAAAATATTGCATGTAATATATCAAACAACTTGGAATGATGTGTCATGAATGAATATAACGTAAAATTAATGATAGTTGAAATTATTTCAAAGGTACGGGGTTTAATGGTATCATAATGGTCCTTTAGAAACTTCCAATGTTAACATAGGGCGGTTTAAAAATATAGTTCCGCGAATGATTTAGTTTAACCTTTCGGTACTTAGTTATGTCATTCCTTAATGGTTTATTGTTTATAAATGACAATGTGAGCATGTTGACACAATGTAATGATAAAATTTCCCCATTCAAATTTCTGATAAAAAAATGTGAAAGCTGACATTGCAAAACGTCTTGAACCACTTTTTTAACAATGCCCAGAGCCAAATCTCTATCGGATTTTGAGAAGGGTCAAATTCGTGCTTTACATGACTGTGGCAATTCTGCAAGACAAATTGCAAATGCGTTAGGTCAACACCTCCTAGAAAGAAAGCCTATGCACTGAAAATTCATACATTGTTACGTGGTTATAAGAAGTCATAATTTAGGGCTTGTTATTGGTAGAAATACGATTAACAATGCCTTTTGATGATGATGTAACAATGCATGAATTTTCAGTGCATAGGCTTTCTTTTTAGGAGGTGTTGGTTAGGTAGATCACACAATGTGGTGCTGAATTATTTGCGTTTAGGTGATCAGGATGGAGTAAAGAAGTCAACAGGCAGGCCGCAGAAACTTACACAACGCCAGAAAAGAATCATTGTGCGCGAAATAAGTGGAAACAATGCTTCTTTGCGATCTCTTGCGAATTCTCCAAACTTTCCTGTTTGCAAATCTACAATTGCCAATGTAGTACATCAGTCTGGCAATCTGGTGTTCAAGAAGAGGAAGCCTCGACCTATACTGAAATCTTGTCACAAAGAAAAGCGCCTTATTTGGGCAAGAGAAAAAGTGCAATGGGGGAAAAAGTTCAGGAACGTGGTGTGGAGTGATGAAAAAAGATTTAATCTAGACGGGCCGGATGGATTCCAAACCTACTGGCATGACATTCGCAAAGAGGAACAATTCTTCTCTAAAAGGCAACAAGGTGGTGCCAGTCTAATGGCGTGGGGTGCATTTGGATTTTATTGAAGATCAAATTTGGCTTTTGTCGATGGACGAATGAATGCAATTAAATACCAACAAATGCTTGAAACGAATTTATTGCCATTCGGGGAGAGAATGGGAGGACGTTACTGGGAGTTCCAGCAAGACAACGCTCCTGTTCACAGTGCAAAAAGCACTCAACAATGGTTTCAACAAAAAGGGATCAAAGTGATGAACTGGCCACCTCTTTCTCCCGACCTAAACCCAATGGAGAATGTTTGGGGTAGCTTGGCACGAGCAGTTTACAAGGGTGGAAAACAATATGCAAATGTTGACGATTTGAAGAGGTCTGTTGTTGAAGAATGGGAAAAATTGGACGAAGAAGTGTTCAAAAAACTTGTTGAGACAATGCCAACCCGAGCTATAAAAGTTCTGGAAGCTCAAGGAAAATTTATTGGATATTAAGCTTTGTGGTTTTATAATTTTTGGACAGACAAAATGTACCTTTTTCAGTTTATTTTTCTTTCTATTTCTTATTTTATCATTACATTGTGTCAACATGCTCACATTGTCATTTATAAACAACTCGCAGACCCGGCAATGCTTCGCTATTGTTATATATGAGCGCCTTTTAATGAAGCGCCATCTTTTGACTTCTCTACAACTAAGCTGAGCATACTCCAAAAATTTTAAATTAAGAACTCTTTTTTTCGTAAGCCTATATGTTGCCGCAAGCTACGCTTAACTTACCTGTGAAAACCCCATGAAAAATCGTCAAGTAGTTCAGGAGATTAGCGTGTACAAACAGACAGACAAACTATTTAAAAATTTTGTTATTGTAGTCTGTTTCACTCCTCTCCAATCACCGGCCCTTTAGCTGAGTGAGTTTAACGCAGGGCCGGAGAGAAAAGGCGGAGAATAATGTTCACTTTTTCTGTATATTCACATTCAGAAATTGCAAATTTTCATCAAAAAAGAGTCCAAGCAACGCCGTGTATATCAGCTACTTCATAATAAACCGAAAAATAGTCCTGGGTACTTTAAATAAATTTTAAATCAAATAACAAAATCCATATTTTATGACCAATAGAAAAACTAAGCTTTCAACATGCTAATTTGTATGTTAATTTATGAAAACCAAAGAAATAATCCGGGAAAAATCCGGAAAACATAAAATATCGAAAAATTGGATCCAGATAATTAAAAAATAAACCAAACAGACATTTCATCTAGTCAATTGCCTTCACGTACCAGATTTCATTATCCTAGACCTATTTTTACTCACGAAATACTGGAAAAATGTGAGAAATCGCATATTTTTACGGAGGGTCATAAGGGGGCAAAGGGGTAAAAATATAAAAAAAAAACAGAAATTAGTTTTTTGCAAATTATGTAAACTATTCTTGGTTCAAATATCTAAGTCGTACGTTGACCGGACGCGAACGTCAAAATTAGGCCTATTTTGAGATTTTTTTGGATTTCTGCCCCCCTAATAATCGTTTTTCAAAATCAATTGAATGCTCCCTTTTTACATCCTCGTGCTCAATTTTGAAGCTCTCTGCATTTCCGCATTAGAGTTAGGCGGTAAAAATACAAAACGGGGGGCCAATCTTTGGACTCTCCTGGCGCCCCTTAAAAAGCGGAAATATCCCCGAGAACCTGCCCTCCGAATTTCGTTGCTTTATCTTTTTTATTCCCCGCGAAGCTGCATCAAAATAACAGAAAACGCCCCCAAAAATCGATTCGCACCCTTAAAATTCGAATATCGAAAAACGGGGAAACCACTTTTTTGGAACGATAGCTAGAAACCATCCTACAAAATTTCGAAGATCTGCGTTTATTGGGGGCGGAGCCAAGCGACCGAACGTGCAGTTCCTTTCTGCCCCCCTGGATGGGCAAGGGGTCCGAATTTCGACAAACCCCGTTTTAACACGCCCCTACGCTATCCATTCTATGACCTCACCGAGTTTCGAGTTGGTGGCTTCAGTAGATTTTGCTGTGTGTTGATGAGTCAGTCAACCAGTTTCTTTATATACTGTACAAGACTCACCGTTTGTATGAATGCACTCAACAATATGTTTAAAAATATAAACACAAAGCACTAATTATCGCTGACAATTTCCTTTAATCGAAGCACGTCCAAAATGAAATGACCGCATGAATGACATAACAACATGCTTGCCTGTCAACACTGAAAAAAGTTTCAATTTGACAGCACAATCCCCATTAACAAAATGATCCGCCATTTATTGAATTCATTTGTTACAAAAAATGTGATAAACGAAGAACCGCTCGACCGATTTTGTGGAAACTTCACATAAACCATCTACTGAATAGTCCGAACAAAGCCTAAACATTTGGTTTGGATAGGTGAGCCCGTTCTTGAGTTATAAAATTACAACGAAAAGTGGCATTGATTTTTATATACGACGAGGTCTGTTCAAAAAATACGTAGACTGACGTCATAAAACAAAATATACTTTTTACATCTGGGTCCCCTTCAAAGTACTCTCCTCCCCGACGCACACACTTATCCCAACGGTGTTTCCACTTTTGGAAACAGTCCTGGAATGCTTCTTTTGTGATGTCCTTCAGCGCCTTCGTCGCATTTGCCTTTATGTCGGGAATCGTCTCAAATCTCCTTCCTTTCAAAGGTCTTTTGAGTTTGGGAAACAAGAAGAAGTCACAAGGAGCGAGGTCAGGTGAGTAGGGTGGGTGAGGAAGAACAGTGATCGAGTGTTTGGCCAAAAACTCTCGAGTTCTGAGGACTGAATGGGCTGAAGCGTTGTCGTGATGAAACAACCAGTCACCTCTCGTCCACATTTCTGGCCTTTTCCACTCGTCCAGTGGCAGTTTTTCCGAGTTTAACATAAAATTTCACAGCAACTCTTTGCTCGTTCAAGTCACTCATTCTAAAAATCCGCCAAACGAAAAAAAACACACTTCACAAACACCCGCGTAGCTAATCAACCAATACTGATATTTGCAATCAAAAAACTGCCTTGTAATCAGCGGATCTGTCAGAAGATGGCGACACCAAGCGATTTTGATTGGGACCAACAGGGCCCGCGCAATTCAAACAGTCTACGTATTTTTTGAACAGACCTCGTATACAGATAAATAAATTGTTTTTTAATTGTGTTAAAAAATGTAAGAGTTATTTGCATTTTCATGGGTGGTTCTATATTTATTGGACGCACCTTATATACAGGGTTCCCACTTTCTGGAAAGTCAGGGATAGTCAGGGAAATGAAACGTGATCAGGGAAAGTCAGGGAAGCAGGGCTATTTTCATGCATTTGTCAGGGAAATGAGACTCTTCCTGGGAAAAATCAGGGAAATAGATTTTACTGGAGACATCTATACTTACATTTATATGTCCAGTTACGAACCAGGAGGCAAAAATTATTGAACAAGCCTCGTAATACTGATACTAATACTACTAAAATTACGATTTGTTCAGGGAAATGAGACCGTCGATGTCAGAGATAGTCAGGGAAATGAGACACAGATTTTCTATGGGAACCCTGTACATACATTAGGCTATTTTTCGACATAGTCTTCACATCGGTTTAGGCATTTGTCGGTTCGTGGGAGGAGTTTGAATATTCCCTTCTGGTTGCTTATCACGGAATTCGGCGGTTAAATATTGCTTTGACATTCACTTTCGTCACAACACACATCATCATCCTAGTGGAGAGTAGATGCGGCGTCACGATCTTCGTCATGAGCAACAAAAGAGGAAGAAGAAAGGAACTGATGCCCAGGACGAAGAAAAGGGCAATGGGCGGGAAAACGGGCAACGAAAGTGAGGAACCGAAAAGAGAGAGGTTCGAAGGATGTAAGCTGGCGAGCGGTGAAGGGGAGGAACAGAAAGAAGCCTCGAGAAATTATGAGCCTGACGACCAATAGTTCTAACAAAATTATCAAGAGCAGAGCTGCTTCGACAAACGAGGAGTTTGGCAGGCAAGCTTTCGTCGTCACATTGGAGGAAGACAGCACGTCGAAAGCGGAATCCCACGCATGCAGAGATATTTCGCCAAGGAATAACGACGCAGTTTCGACTAAAACTAAGGTTTCTGTCCGTCCTGCGTTCTTCAAAGACTGAACTGTTTAAGCGCCATGTAGAATACAATAATGTATTTAAATTTGATAATTTCGTGGCTGCCCGTTTGAACGTTATCATTGCACGGAACTTTTATCGCCATGTCTTCGTTGAAGTGAACGAGGTCCAACTCTATAAAAGTGAAGTTATATGTGGTTTGTGGTTATTCGGCCTAAGAGCATATTTATTCAGTAGTAGCGGCTTTGTCCTCGTGCGAGAGCGCGTTTGACTGGGAACATTTTCTCTGTGTTTCTACGTGTTATTTCTTGACACGCGTTTAAGATGAGAGAAGCGACCGAAACAATCATCGCTGAGAATACAATAATTGAAAGTACACTTATAGTTCATATTAATGAGTCGTCTTTGTTTCTCCTTTATAGACTCAGTCTAAGCATTACCTTTCGAGCATTATCTGAAAAATTTTTGCTTGTTAACTGGAATATACCTATTGATGTCTTCGCATCGCATTCCGCGTTGCATTCTACCATGTGTGAAAAATACTACCCATGTCGGCAATTAGCGTTTGTGATGTGCCAAATTATTTCAATAATTAATTGATGTGGTGGTGTAATTTCAAGGTTTTACTCAAGATTAACCCATGTGATGTTGTGCATCTAACCCCACAGGAAGAAGCCTAATGGTGTGAGGCTTGGCAATCGTGGCGGCCAAGGCTCTGGTCCGGATCTATCACAGACCAATGGATGGACCTCTCCAAGGATGCCATTGCTAGTCTAAATAATTTCTTATTCACGTAATCTTACTTTAAATGTACAATTGATGTTCATCTCTCGATGTCTTGAATCAAAACGTGGCAATTCATCTCTTTGTGTCGTCTAACGATCGCCGATTCTTCTATTGACATTTGCTCAATACAACACGGAGTTAAAGAAATGCTTTCTCTGTCGTCTTTCCACTCTTTCTCAATAGTCTGTTAAGTCTCCATTATCTCCAGCTACTGATCATTTTTAAAGATTTTCAAGAAATTGTTAAGTATTAAGAACTCTCTTTTCTAAGAAAAGTCTGAATAACAGGAATTCTTTGCATTTTTACAAATTGAAATTTATCTATATTACACAAACATTTCTTTGCATTGTTGGTCATGAGATGTATATTGTTGGTCCGTGCAGACCGTTTGTGAATTGCGGTACATACCATTGTTGATACCTATTGTTGCACAAACTTTGCCTTGCATTGTTGGTCAAGAGATATTTCTCATTAATATGCCCTGCCATAACCATGAATATCAATTTTTTATCGATAATTATTATTTTTGCGAAACATGAGGTAGACTTTGAGGGTCAAGTATGCAAAATTTCATCAAGATCGGAATAAAACTGTAGATTTGCATAAAAAACAAACAGACCCACAAATGAACATCCCTCTTTATACAGGGTGTTTCAAAATTATGTACAATAAATTTAGTGACATATTCTTCAGGTCAAAAGAAGACGAAAATGTTCTATAGCACTTTGTCTGGAAACGATTTGTTTGCGAGTAATCCAGTATGATAGAGTAGGGAAGCACGGTAGTTAGCAAACGATATTTTAGCAGTTCCAGCGTTTCGACCCAACACTAGGTTGAGTGGTTTGTTCCATTTAAACCTACTTTAGGGTTGTTCCATTAGTTGTGTACGGTTGTTTCCATTACTGTACATCCACTAGGAATATCAATTTCAGAACGTTTGCGTGCTTTGACATGCGCATTACGATTTACGTAAAAAAAAAAGTCATGTACACGTATTCCAGTGCAGAATACACTGACATGCACTTAATGTATGGTCTTGCGGACGGAAATGCTGTGGAAGCAAGAAGACTCTACCAAGAACGCTTTCCGAATAGACGTTTGCCAAATAACCGAACATTTGTATCTGTCGACAGACATTTGAGGGAGCGTGGTTCCTTTGGCCGTCAAACAGGACAAGGGCATGTGATAGTTAACATCCGCCGGATCAGGAGGATGTGATAATTAACATCATACATGATGAACCACAGACAAGCACCCGTCGTATTTCTTCCATGGTACAAATTCCGCACTCATCTGTTTGGCGCATTCTTCACCGTCAGCTTTTGCATCCATACCACCTGCAACTGGTTCAGACACTGAACCCAACGGACTATCCACACCGACAACGATTTTGCCAATGGATACA
>JAHWFO010049863.1:0-13319 GCA_023313115.1 Rhysida immarginata
TAACATAAATACTATATGATTAATAACTATAAAAGAAATACAACAAACGTGCCGCGTAAGATCATCAGGGGCGGCTTGAAGCCCTGTGCTTGAACCGTCGGAAGACATTGCCAGAATTTTTAAACGGTATAAGCCATGCAATCAGATTGAATTGAAAGTCCTACACCCTCATATTTATGTTGTTGTTTAACTTTTACTTAATAAAAATTTAATTTCTCGTATGTGATCAATTTGTTGTATGAAATAAATTTTTATTTCTTAGTAATTATGTTATTATTTAATTTTTTACACACAAGTATTGTTATTTAACTTTCACTTAATAAAAATTTAATTTCCTGTATGTGATCAGTTTGTGTAATACTTTTATAATTATTAAGTATATTCTGAACATGTAGACTACTGAAGCAGTTAGGGGCTTTTATCCTACCCTCGACAACCTCTTAGTTTGCCCCCCCCCCCCTCTGCCTTTCGTATTATTTCCTTTATTATCAGATTATCGTTTGTTGATTATTACATGCAAAAGTTGTATTTAAATAAACATTTTAACAGTAACGCCATTTGTTAAAAGTTTTTTTTCGACCATTTATTTATTATGTTGTTATGAATATGTGCATATGCCAGTCTGCGAACAGGTGACGTGAAATTTTGTGTTAAACTGAGGAAATCGACCACAGGTTATTAAATGTTTCGGCAAGCTTATTATTTATGTTATTATTTAATTTTTACTTAATAAAAAGATAATTTCCTGTATGTGCTCAATTTGGCCGACAATTAATTTTATACAGTTATTAATTTCATTCTGAAAATGAAAGATACTGAAGCGGTATAAATAGTTTGGGGCATATGTCGTCAACAAGATTAGATTTATTGTGGCTACTATATCACATTGCTTACAAAAGCTGTATATAGATACGGAGTTTTAACAGTAACGGTATTTATTGTTTACCTTTCAAGTAATTAAATTAGTAACAAAAATTATTTTCGTTAATGAATTTTATGAAAGTTTTTTCGACCATTTATTTATTTTTCGACGAATTGACCGCCCGACCAACTGACAGGTCGACGAATTGACATTCGACTAATTGACCTCCGACAAATTGACCGCCCGACCAACTGACACACTCAACGAAATGACGCTCGACGAATTGACCTCCGACGAACTAACCGCACGACCAACTGACACTCTCAACGAATTGACGCTCGACGAATTGACGCCGACCAACTGACGCTCGACGAATTGACCCTCGACGAACTGACCTGATACCAAAATATGGCATGTAATATATCAAACGACCTGCATTGATGTGTCATGAATGAATAAAACGTAAAATTAATGATACACAAAATTGGTTTCAAGGAACCTGGTTTAGTGGAACCACTATGGTTCATTAGAGCTTTCAATGCTAAAATATGGCATTTAATATATCAAACAACTTGGAATGTGGTGTCATGAAGAAATATAACGTAAAATTAATGATAGTCGAAATTATTTCAAAGTTACGTGGTTTAATGGTTTCATTATGGTCCATTAGAAACTTCCAATGTTTACAAAGGGGGGTTTAAAAATATAGTTCCGCGAATGGTTTAGTTTAACCTTTCGGTACTTGATTGTCATTTCTTAATGGTTTATTAAATACCGAAAGGTGGTTTATGCTTTCTGTGTGGGGGAACGTGTCTGTCTGTCTGTCTTTGTCGATCCGTCTGTCTGTAACTCTAACTCCTCCGAGGCTATGAAAGATTTTCAAACTCGGTTTCCGTCAGTCAATGAATATGGTTCATGCACGACAGAAACACAAATATTATCTAAATCGGTTCAATAGAAAGCGCACAAATGGTACCTTCACGACCCCATCTAGCAATTTTCAATAGAGATATATTAGGTTGTATATGAAACAAATCGTAGTGAGGAGATAGAAGCACGTATAAATTACTATTTTCGCCAATTAATAAATATGGTTCCAGGAATGACCCATTTAGGTTAATATCGAAACAATGGCACGTGTTCTAAAGGCACTTTTATGACACCCTCAAATGTTTTCAATGATAAGATATGCCATGTAATATATCAAACAAATTGGAATGATGTGTCATGAATGAATATAACGTAAAATTAATGATAGTTGAAATTAGTTTCAAGGAACCGTGTCTAGTGGAACCATTGTGGTTCATTGGAACTTTCAATGCTAAAATATTGCATGTAATGTATCAAACGTCTTGGAATGATGTGTCATGAATGAATATAACGTAAAATTAATGATAGTCTAAATTGGTTTCAAGGAACCTGGGTTAGAGGAACCATTATTGTTTAGTGGAACCATTCTGGTTCATTGGATCTTTCAATGCTAAAATATGGCATGTAATATATCAAACGACTTGGAATGAGGTGTCTTGAATGAATAAAACGTAAAATTAATGGTAGCACAAATTGGTTTCAAGGAACCTGGTTTAGTGGAACCCTTATAGTTCACTGGAACTTTCAATGCTAAAATATGGCATGTAATATATCAAACAAATTGGAATGATGTGTTACGAAAGAATATAACGTAAAATTAATGGTAGTCAAAATTGGTTCCAAGGAACCTGGTTTTGTGTAACCATTATGGTTCATTGGTAATTTTCAACGCTAAAATATGGTTTAGTTAACATATTGATCAACTGGAAATGATGTCATAAATGAATATAACGTAAAATTAATGATAATCCAAATTGGTTCAAAGATACGTGAATAATGGATTATTAAGGTCCAATGGAAACTTACAATATTAATATAGGGCCGTTTAAAATATGGTTCCGCGAATGGTTGAGTTTAACCTTTCGGTACTTGATTATGTCATTCCTTAATTGTTTATATTGTGTGTCTTTACAAATGAATGGGAGTACGGTGTTGTTGGAAAATCCACATTCCTTCAGGGAACTTTTCAACTGCATCTGGAGTAGTTATTGCTCCAAAATTTCTGTGGCTTGGATAGAATTGATTGGCTCTCAACTCAGCAAATTTGACCCAGTCCTTGAGATGCGATGGACGCCCATACTGGGAGAAAAAAATCTGCCACTTGTGTTCTGGAATATGAAAAAGTAACGTATTGATTCGAAAAAGATTTGGTCAGAGCTGTTCTGGATGTTTTTTGGATTATTAATTTAGTTCATACCTTTATAGCAATATAAGCATCATCATATTGTGAGTTCCCAGGCCTTCTTAAATAAATTTGCCATCAAAATATATTTCGATGCAGCACTGGTCACGACTCAATCCAGTCCTCAATACCTCACATCAAAAAATCCTAGCAAAATTCCATTCTAGTTTTGCGACTTGTCACCGTCAAAAACCTCCTTTCTAGTTTTGCAAAGGGGTATCAATTGAGTGAAGTGGGTGCTCAGGTCTTCTGCGAGCCTCCATATCTGCATCTGACAAGAGTGGGCGGCACGAAAGCCATACTGATCGTTCCGAAGTAGATCATTGGCGAGACAGTGTTCTTGAAGTCTGACTAGGAACGTTTTCGCCAAAACTTTAGACATTGAGTGGAGCAGACTAATAGGTCGGTTGCTCGAGGGAATTGCTGGATTTTTTCTCTGCTTGGGGATACTCAAAACAATAGATTGTTTCCAAGATACAGGAAAGTAAGAAAATTTCCGGCAGTCGCAAATGATATTGGTGAGATAGTCAATAAATTTCTTTGGGAGATTCTTAAGGGCGTTATTGCTCACCTTGTCTCTTCCTGGAGCCTATTTCTTTTTCAGTTTACTTATGATGGTGACTATCTCTCCGGCCTCGATGTTGTTCTTCGTTAAATGCTGCGGGTCTTCATCAAAGTTGGCAAGACCATCTTCCACACGCCGTGACATGATTTGACTATCGGGATTGATGTTGATAGGAGTGACAAATTGCATTTCAAGTGAATCTGCAATGACTTGGGCCTTGTCCTGATCAGTTTGCACATAGTCACCTTGTGGTGTACGGAGTGGAGGAAACGTATCATTCTTCTTCTCCTGTAAAGCTCTGACCATACCCCAAATGGAATTGTCGCGAGCCGACAAGCTATTATCTTTGTCATTCCATCTAGCATCGCGAAGCTCTTTTATCTCCTCTTGGACTCTACACACTAGCCTGTTGTACTTGGTTTTAAGCCAAGGTTCACGATAGTGTTGCCATAGTCTACGTGTCCTGTTTCTTTCAGCAATTAAGCGCTGGATTCTAGGAGTGAGTTGGATTCGATGAAGAGGTTGATTATTCTCTGATGGATAGTTACTAGCGTCTATGGCGCTGTTAATATATCTAATGATGTCTTCAATACGTTCATCGATGTCCACCGTACAGTAGTTAACGTCGGGATGGCAGCAATAGTCCTTAAGAATATCTTTGTAGAGCTTCCAGTCTTGATGATGTATGAGTTCCTCTCGGAAATTTATGTCAACATTATCAAATTTCAACGCCACAGGTTTGTGGTCAGAAGAAAGGTTATCAATCGTGAAGATAACGTATGGTTTGAAGAAACCCTTCAAGAGCGAAATGTCCAAAACGTCACTAGTAGGGGAGTGGTCGTAGTAGTAGGTGTCCTCCACAGGTCCAGCAGCGATGATATCATGTTTTCCTTGTATGTACCTATCATGCCGTTGTAATTCTGCGTTCTGGAATTCCAGCTTGGGTGTTTGGCATTTAGGTCACCAGCCAAGACGACTGGAGTGTCACCACTGAAGATTTCATGAAGCTCGCTAACGTCAATTTGTTTAGGAGAATTGTAGAGCCCCACGAACTTCACTTCACCAAAAGACTCGTCATTGATAATGACGGAGGCCGATTCCATACCTGGAAAAGACTTGGAGAATAATTCTTGGTGTTGAATTCCCTTCTTAATGATGATCGCAGCGCCCCCAGAAGCACATCTTGCAGCATTTGAAGCCATTCGATTCTTACGTACAGACAATAGCCAGGTAGCTTGGCTTGGTTTGAGGTGCGTTTCACAGAGGAAAGCAAAGTCGATTTCTTGCTTTATCAGAAAATTGTGAAACTCGATACGCTTTCGGGGAATCTTCCTAACGTTCCATATCACGCAGCGAAGTTCACCTTTGTTGATTACAGTATAACGTTGTGCAGCCTTAGTTGGTCGTAAGGAGCCCACTCAACTGTGGGTAACTTTTGTCTAGATTAGAAAACGGATGAAAGATACGTCCTAGTTGCTTATACATACCTGGTCGGTCGTTGATGTTGAGACCTTTATCTTCCGGCTTAGACACAGCAGCAGCATAGGATTGTCTGCTGTCACTTTAGAACTAGGCATTCTTTGAACTTCGGGGTATTTTGGACATTTCGTGTAGCTCGAAGTGTGTTGTCCACTACATCTGATGCACTTTGGGGGGTCTTGTCCTTTAATCTTGGGGAAATCCCTTGACTGGTGCCCCTCTGCATATTTGTTACAACGAGGATCTTCCGTGCAGCACATGGATTCGTGTCCGAAGCGCAGGCAGTTGTAACACTGTAGTGGCTTCTTGTTCCCTCGAAAGGCCTCCACTGAAACTGCTTCTTGTTCCAATACGTGTCATGTTTTTCAATGACTGTTTGTGTTTGGTGTTCGGGAGTAGAACCAAAACCATCGGCATATCAGTGGATCCTTTGGCTTTCCTCAATCGAATTACCTTTTCCGGGAAGTATTTAGCTCTATTTAGGTCTTCTTGGAAGTCATTGAGGTCATACGTAACATCCACATTACGAATTACGTATTTCAAGAGCTTCTCCGATTTCAGTTGATGATGCTGAATTTTTAAAATATTATCAGACCTAATTTCAGAGACTAACCTGCTGTGACTTTCTTCGTCTTCCCATTTAACTTTGACAGTTATCTTTTCCACTAGAACATGCTTCTCAGGCTCGGTTAAAATCGTCTTAAATGGGACGCCATGAGTCCGCACGATAATCGGCGGGACATACCTCTTTGTGATCCTATCGTCTTCATTAGCCGAGAGATTGTGTCCGTTCCTGGGATTCCTCATTCTAGACGCGCTGACGACTTCTTCACAAACCCTGGACACGGTCTTTAGGTTACCGATCCTCGTGCCTTTTCTGAATTCTTTATTAGTGACTCAATTCCAGGGACTGTCATTCACCTCCTCATCGGTTCCATCCAAGTGACTTCTCTTACAGCTACCGTTTGTCGAACATTCACTATTTTCTATTATATCCATAGCCTCCACACTATTAGAACAGGAAATAGTTTTTAAAACATTAGTTACTTTGATGTTATCAACCGGTTTGTCTTCCGTGGAGTTTCCTGTTTTCGGGGTTCCGGAGCTTTTCCCAAATGCTTCCTTAAGTTCGCTTATCTTGTTAATAACATCTCTACGAGAGTCCTTGATTTCTGTTCAAAACATTTGTGTAGGGATTCGACTTTTTCTTCTAGTGCCCCATACTTTGCAATTATTTCATCCCGGAGAGCTTCTAACATTACGTTGATCACTAGGGCAAAAGCAGCAAACCTAGCATCCAAGCAGGCATCACGGTAGGCCTTTTCGCAGGACATAGTTTTACCATCCGCCACTAGCAATGGCACTTTAGCCGACTCCCAACATGGTTAATTTGGACGAAGCTATCATATTCCTAAAATATAATTGTATAGAACCAGGCGGAGAGTAACCTCGCAGCTAGGTGTGTGCTAAAGAAGCTGTCCTAAGAAGGGCGCACCTAGTTTTAAGGAAAAAAGAAAACAAGTCAGGTTTGCGAGAAAGTTAAGTCTACGCCAGGGACCCAGAAGGATAATGAGCGTCTTGATGTACTAGTTTACGGGAATATTAATTACAACGCCAGGGACCAGTACATGAGACGCAACAGAAGGTGAATATCGCCCAGAAAAGGGCGTACCATAAAATGATAGTAATGAGATGATACCTAAAAAGACAGTAGATGTGATAGCTTGAAGAGCTAGTCCGTGTCCATGATATGAAGTCCATGATTATGAAAAGAGTAATCGACAATCGAACAGTGTAGGGAAAAGAAAGACGCGAGTGGTCCAGGAGCCAAGCTCACTTTGCAAGCTCGCCCAAAGAATAAACCAGCGCAGGTACACTGAACTGCGAGAGAAGCTTGATGAACTTCTTTAGTCCTCCAGAGAATAAGTCCCAAGAGGGGACGAGACAGATTGTAGGTTGACGAATAGAGCCCCCAAAAATCAGCAGGATCTAAAATATCCAGTAGTTGGGGAGGACGGCCTTGTTAACGTCATCAAAGCAGACATCCAGGATATGGCAGGGTCTTCGAAACTTGAGGGGACCCTTAACAACGAGTGGATGGTCCAGAATACCAGAAACCAGAGTATTTTCGTGATTCTCCATCTTGGGTAGCATGTTCTTCATAAGTGTCTGGACAAAGGTGCCTATGTGGGTCATCCCCAAATCGCTATAGATAGAGTGGTTGTTGGCAACTCTTCTGTCAAGTTGGCAATGGATCGAAGAGCAACATTTTGGAAGGTCTGGAGATCCTTCCACCTAGATTTGCAAATGGAAACCTAATCAGGCATTCCATGGAGTTAAATAGCACGAATCACAACCTTTTATATCAAGAGTTTGTTATCCACACCAAGAGCGCTGTTTCGCCCCAGAAGTTCAATCAGACTGAACCTTGCTTTCTTTGCTTTGTTGAGCGCGTATTGGACTTGGTCGTTCCAGTTTAGTTTGGAGTCGATCATGACACCAAGATATTTATAGCTTTTTACCCATTCAAGTTTCTTGCCATTTAAGAAGAGGGGCATTGGAGAGTTTTTGCATTTGCGAGTCATAAACATGATCTTGCACTTTTTGACATTCAGCTTTAATTGCCACTTAGTGAACCAGCTCTCGTCTTGATGTAAAGCTCTTTGTAGTCGAGTGATGACATGTGCTGAGTTTCGTGCTCAGGTCATGATGGACCCGTCGTCAGCAAACATGTAAAGATTACACTTTGCAAACTTGGGAAAGTCATGGATAAAGAAGTTGAATAAGTCTGGCCCCAAGACAGAACCTTGGGGTACACCAGCATGAACATCGCAAGGTTCAGACAGGGAGTCCCCAACCTTAACACGAAAATTCCTCTTTGACAGGAAGGGGCGAACCAGAGCAATTAGATCGTCAGGGAACCCGTAGGTAATCATTTTGTAAATGAGCCCATCATGCCAGACTTGGTCCAACGCCTTTTGGACATTGAGGAAAACGAGACCACCAAACATAGAGAGGTTGAGGGACCGTTTAAATCGGCAACGAGCCTCCATAACTGAAGCTGAGAAGAGTGGCCTGGACGAAAGCCAAATTGCTTACTACGAATGAGGTTGTTTGCCTCGCAGTAGTCGTTGAATATAGTGCGCTCAAAGACCTTCGAAAGCATGTGCAACAAGCTAATGGGCCTATAACTTGTGGGAAGATCAGGATCCAGTCCGATTTAGGAATGGTGATGATGACTGAGTCCTTCCAGGCACTAGGGAAATGGCCGTTAAGCCAGCAGTCATTCATGACCTTGGTGGTGATGCAGATAACACTGGGAGGCAAATTCTTGAGAGCACTGTTGGTAATGGTGTCGATGCCGGCTGCCTCTTTGCTTTTCAAGCGCTTTATGATGTCCAATATCTCAGAGGTGCCAATGACATTAAAAGAGGCAAGAGTACGCTGTGTGTGGCCACGTATCACACACGTCTTTTACCTAACGAGTTATATTAATCAGATCATCCTCTTTGGGCGTAGAGAATTGGCTCTTCAGTGAATCGGCGATAATTTGTGCTTTGCCCTGGTCATTGCTAACGAAATCGCCACCCTCTGTAAGCAGAGGAGGGAGAACTATAGTCCTATTGCTTTTAAGGGCCCTGACCATACTCCAGAGAGAGTTATCCTGGACGGACAGACTTTTAACTTTGTCGTTCCATCTTTGATTCCTTAAATCCTTAATCTGCTCACTTACCTTGCGGGATAGCCTGTTGTACTTCGTCTTGAAGTGGAGAAACCTGGTACGCGGCCAAAGTCTTCTGAAGGTGTTTTTGTCGTGGATGAGTTGCCTGATGGAGGGAGGTAGTTCCCGATGGTCTGGCCGCTTGCAATCTACCGAAGTAGCACTTGCATTTGTAGCCATCTTGATGGAGTGAGTGGCTTTTTTGATATTTTCGTCAATGTCACTGCTGGTGACGGGATTCTGATAGGGAATGTTACTGTCGTTCATAAGTTCTCTAAAAAATTTCCAGTCCTGTTTATAACTAAGATTTATTCTCAGGTCGATATTTATCCCTTCAAAATTTAGTGATACTGGTGCATGATCAGATGATAAGGCATTTACTGTAAAAATATTGTAGGGTTTGAAAGATTTCTTGAGAACAGCAATGTCGAGCACGTCACTAGCGGGTGAGTGATCACAGTAGTATGTATCTTCAAGAGGGCCAATAACGGAAGTGTCGATCTGATCTACCATGTACCTATAAAGTATCAAGCCACTTTGATTAGTGCATCTGGAGTTCCAGTGTGGGTGTTTCGCATTCAAATCACCCGCCATAACGACTGGGTTGCGCCCAGACAGTAGTTCGCCTAAGTCGTGAGGGTCTAACTTGTGCCTGGCTGGGTTGTATAGGGAAGTAAACTTGACCTCTTTGATGACAATAGGGAAGTAAACATCAGCATCTTTGATGACAATAGAAACTGCTTCCATATTGATAAGGTTATGTGTGACAATTTTGGTATGGTTAATACCTTTTTTGTCAACAATTGCTACCCCACCAGAGGCTGGATCTGAAGCTTTTTTAGGGGGCCTATCTTTTCGGTAAACATAGTACCTTGGTAGATTGAAAGCCTTACTCTGTTTGAGATGGGTTTCGCACAAGAAGGCAAATCGATGTTCCAGATTGTGAGGAAATCCTAGAACTCATGACACTTGCAAGGGATGCCCCTCGCATTCCATATAGTGCAACTTAGCTTACCTTGATTTATAACTTTGTAGGGATGTCTATCCATGATTATTGTCTTGTCTCAGTTTGACTAATCTGTGGCAACACTTTGCCACTATCTTTTAACATATTCCTTAGGTTACCCAGATACCTTTGAATTTTAACCAATTCGTTGTGGTCAGCGACTCCCTTACCAATAGAAGCAGAAGCAACCGCAGCAAAAGTTCTTCCTTCAGCTACTTTGGAAGTTCCATTCCTTTTAACTTTTGGGTATTTGGGACACTTAGTATAACTCGAATACATTTAGGAGGGTCTTTACCTTTTTTATTGATGCAATCCCTTGACTGGTGGTCGCCCGCGCACTTGTTGCAACGCGGTGACTCGGTGCAGCCCTGGGACACGTGCCCAAAACGTAAGCAATTGCAACATTGTAAGGGCTTCTTGTTGCCCCTAAACAATTCAACTGTTACAGCAAGTGGACCAATGCGCTTTAAATTTAGGAAAGATTTATTGTGCTCAGTGTTTTGTAGGAGTACTAGAACCATTGGCATCTCAACTTCACCATTTGCTTTATTTTTGATGAAGAGTACTAAACGACGCCTTTATATAATTGGCATATGGAACAGTAAGACGGTATTGGATGAAAAAGTAGAAGAGTACCAACAAACGAAGACTAGAAGAGTATTGGCTGAAGACGTGTTGGGATAGGACAGAAAGGAGGACAAATAGGAGGTAATAAGAGGGCGGCGAAAAAAATGCAATAGGAAAACACATACAAAATTAAATTTATAAAAAAGTTTAGGAATGATTGGGTGTCTAGCAAACGATTTCGTAAAATTCACTGGGAAAAAAAATTCCCTGACTGTTACCGATTACACAATTTTTTGGCAATCCCGGTCGCTAGTCACCCGGTAATAAATCGCTTAAAAAGGTCACTAAAATAAAAGAGTACAGAGAGCCTACGAAAAAAAGAGTACAGGGACGAAAAAATGTACATAGAAGTAGAAAAATATGAGATAACATTAAAAAGGAATAAATAACTGAGGAAAGATAAAGAGAAGGTAAAAAAAAGAAAAAGAAAAGGGCCCAGACCCTACGACAAATTAGAGAATAGCTGAAGTTGAAGAGGGATAAGGGAAAGGTAATGAGGGAATGGTCTGGCTGCGGTATATTGAGGACGTTTTCCTGATTTGGCCAGACAATGAAGACTCACTCTTATCTTTTATCACCCATTCTAACTCTATCCACCCTCCATCTATTCACTCTATCACCACAGTTTCTTTTTTGGACGTCTCTATCTCTATCACTAACAAAAAATTCTCTACTAATCTCTAAGAAGCCCACTTACCAGAACCAGTACTTACACTAAGACAGCTGCCGTCCGCGTCATTGCAAGGATAACATCTCATTAGGTCAGTTAACTCGCATCCATAGAATATGCACTAATCAGTCTGACTTCATGCTAACGCCCTGACCCACTCCCTAAAAGCAAGAAGCTACCCCAAATCTGTTATACGCGCTTCTATTTATAACCATTGTAATTACCGGGAAGAGTCAAGGAATTTTTTTTGTTCCCAATGAATTTTACGAAATCGTATTGCTGGACACCCTATAAGTCCTAAAATATTTTAAAATTTTAATTTTGTATGTGTTTTCCTATTGCATTTTTTTCGCCGCCCATTTATTACCTCCTATTTGTGCTCCTTCCTGTCCTATCCCAACACGTCTTCACATTCCTCCCATTGGTACTCTTCTACTTTTTCAGCCAATACCATCTTACTGTTTCTTATACCAAATATATATAAAGGCGTCCTTTAGAAAGTTCAAGCGTCCTCCATATTTTCTTGTTCTATTCAATAATAAACTGGACTGGGTAGACAACTACAAATATCTTGGCGTTATCATCGACTCAAGACTTTCGTGGAATCATCACCTGACCTACGCTCTGAACAAAGCGAAGAGGGCTAAGTACAGTCTCATAGCTCTCCTGGGCCGGAACAGCACCCTCAGCATCGACAATAAGTTACTTCTGTACAAGTCGATTATTGGGACCATACTCCTCTATGGCATGCCTGCGTGGGCGACAATCTGTAGAAGCAGATGGAGCGAGCTACAGCCATTCCAGAATGTTACACTGAGGACCATTGCCCAGCCTGATAGAAGGGCTGTGAAAAACCAATCCATCCATTCAGATTTAAACATGGCCCACATCGGAAAATTTATACAGGACCTCCTTTTGATTATGGTGCAGAAGATGAAGCTTGACGACACTGACCTAGTTACTGGAATAGTGAAGAACTCAATGGATATGAAGTGGCATATGAAGTATCGAAAACTGAGGCACATTCTTGACATCAACTTTGAAGACATCAGTAACGTTTCTTTCCCGGACTAATGTAAGATGTGATAATCTTCTTTCTCGTTGTTCTTTTTATTTCGTTTTATTTTGTTTCTGACAATCGTCAAACTTATTTTCTTTTAAATGTTTTAGCATCATCTAAAACCTTATTAACGACGGTACAGATGTATGTAACATGTATGTTACACGCCATAACTTTTGAAAGGATTGTCCTAGAGGCTTAAAATTTTCTACACACGTAGGCCCTATAGAGAGGACGGTGAGAAAAATATAGCGAATCCTCTCGGGTGGCCCGGGGCTCCTCAGGGGCCACTTGTATGAATTTCATTGTTCCTTTTTTATCTTTTGAACAAAGAGGGCAAAAATCCTGAAATTTTTAGTGCGGTTTTAAGAAAATAAATCCAATATACAAAAAAATTGATGTAAGCCTCTAAAGCCCCGCCGGAGGCCCCGAGGCCCCAAATACAAGTGAAGCGATAACATTTGAACGGAACAAATTAGGAACCAGAAATTTTGTATATTTATAGTGTGGTACAAAAAAATATAGCAAACTAGCAAAGGTACCCGGCGTTGCCCGGGATAATTACACTTGGATGTAAACAGAACAATCTCAAAAAATTAAATTGAATTTTGCAATATCTTAAAAATAAACACATGAAAATGCTTAGAACTAATACAGTAAAAATTCTTAATGAAAATTTCGAAAAAAATCTTTTTAAAGGCTCACAATGGTGCTGGACCTCTCCAAGGATGCCACTACTAGTCTAAATAATTTCTTACTCACGTAATCTTAGCTCAGATGTATACTTAGTGTTGTTGCAATTTCCACTCTTCTCTCGATGTGTTGAAGCAAAACTTGGCCATTCATCACTTTGTGCAGTCTAGCAGTCGCCGATTCTTCTATTTACTTGCTTCCCATTTGCTTAATACATCACGGAGCTAAAGGAGTGCTTCCTCTCTCGTCTTTCCACTCTTTCTCAATAGTCTGCTAACTCTCCATTATCTCCAGTTACTGATCATTTTTAAAGATTTTCAAGAAATTGTTAAGTACTAAGAACTCTCTTTTCTAAGAAAAGCCT
>JAHWFO010049871.1:9532-23009 GCA_023313115.1 Rhysida immarginata
CCCCCCCTGAAAAGGCCAAAATGAGCGTGACGTATTTCTTGAACGTCCCCATACCTCAGATGTTTAAATTATTGATAAAAAATAGGAAAGAAAATTCCACAGCCTGTGAAGGTTGGCGCATCTGCACGGTGAGCAGAAGGTTCCTGGTTCGATCCCAGGCTGTGGAATTTTCTTTCCTATTTTTCATCAATAATTTAAACATCTGAGGTATGGCGTGCAAAAAATCCTCATAGAACATCCAATTATTAACAATATAATGGTTCCGTTAAACCACGTACCTTTGAACCAATTTCGACTATCGTTAATTTTCCGTTATATTCAATCATCACACTTCACTCTAAGATGTTTGATATATTACATGCCATATCTTAGCATTGAAAGTTTCCAATAATGGTACCATTGAACCAGTTTTGACTGATTTTGACCATCAAGGAAGACCATCACGTGTCTTCACTTAATTCACAAGCCTTTACTCTGCCTTAGCTATGGAATGCCAAAAAGAGAACAGCATTGATCAGTGCACAGGCCATTTATACATGGAATTGTATAAAAACGTGCTCCCCTCTGTTATGTGTGACCTTTTGAACCGGAAGTGTTTCACCGATTTTTTCCACCAACGAATTCAGTCTTTTGTTTCACCTTAGTTGTCGAATGGTGAAAACGAAAGTTGAAAATTCGGAAGCGCTCGCCCGCTAGAGCACCAACAGACAGAGGGACAGATGGACACCCATTGTGAAAACATAAGTACCTATCCGTCGTAATAAGTTACTTTTAAATAGCATTCAAGTAGTAATTTCATGGTTTTTTTACAAAACAAATATCGGAAGACAAAGAGTTTGTTTCTTATGGTGAATTGGGGCGACATGGTGGAACGGTAAAACCAACATTTGCACACATCGACTTTAGTTCATAGTTACCGGGACACGTGTATAGTTTTTCTCTCGATATGACCAAGGCACCAATTTTGCGAGGTTAAGTATGGGAAAAATTGTTAAGCATCCCGGCCTTCTAATGAGGAAGAATTTAGACATCCGAAGACACCCGATGGCGGACTGTACTATGGATCCTTAGAGAACCTGTATGTATAAGAGATACAACAACTGCGTAGTCAAAAACGATTGGTTAGAGCCAGCACGTGACTTATGGACGCCATTATATGCTAACTGTCCTAGCAGATGCCAGGCGAAGTCGATACTTGCATGATGCTAAATAGCAGTATTTAATCAACAGCAGTTGTAATTTTTTTCCGAATTATAAAAGGTTTATGAAACTATAGGCATGATGCCTAATTGTGCTGCAGGAGGTGTTCAAACAGCGGGAAAAACGGCTTTCTTAGAGACGATGAGCGACACAGAGTTTGGGCAGCGAAGATAAACTTAATGATAAACTTAATGATAAACTTATAAATGCAATTCAGCTTTTTATTTCTTTTTTGTATAAAATTATTGCAATCATTTTTAAATTATCATTTATAAAAGAACTTTTCGATCGAAAAATAAAACCCTTTATTAATTTTGAATTTAATTATTATTATTATTATTATTATTATTATTATTATTATTATTATTATTATTATTATACGCTTTTATTCAACTTATAGGTTTGTGTATCTGTCAAATCTTGTAACCAGTATTAAACCAACTTCCCGACAAGCTAGAGTGCTGATACTTGATACACATACACAAGACCGATGACAATGCATTTTAAAGGAAACATTTTTCAAATTGGTTCACTGGTTCGTGTTCTAGGTCACCAATTCATTTCAGTTGTTTCGATCAAACAATTAGTTTTTCAAATTGTTGACGCCGGCTTGAAGAGATATAATCTATATATTAATACGTGAACATCGAAATTGGGGAACATTTTTGGGGTACTTATTATACAAGGAGGGGAATCAAACTTATTTCATCCGAAAGGTACTGCGCCATAGAAGCGCAGAAACAAAAAAACAAGTCTCTGGGACCACAATTAGCCGAGATATTAATTAAAAATCAGTACCGACAGGATGCTAGCAGATACCGAGAGATGGCGATCTATGTCCATCAGAGATAGAGATCCTGTATGTATCAGAGATAAGACAACTGAGAAGTCAAAAATGATTGGTTAGAGCCGACACGTGACTTATGGACGCCATTATGTGCTAACCATGCTAGCAAATGCCTTGCAATGCCGATACTTGTATCATGCTATACAACAGTATTTAGACATCGCCAGCTGTAATTTATTTCCGAATTAAAAAACATTTATAAAACTAAAGGCATAATGCCTAATTGTGCTGCAGTAGGTTGTTCGAACAGCGGGAAAAACGGCTTTAAAGTCCACATTTGGCGACGCCGAATTTGGGCAGCGAAAGTTAAATGTGAACTTAATGATAAATTTTGGATTCCAGCACATGAATCCAATCATGTTTTATGCAAGGTAAATATATTCGTTTGTTATTATCGGTTCAATATTTAATTCAATAAATTTTTATTTTTTTTTATTATATTTGGTTTGGTTTGTTTGGTATTAACATCCTTTTCAAGTGCCTTGGTCATTTCAGGACGGCGTTATAGGGGCCGCAAATTTTGCCTCGCAAGGGTTCTTTAACGTGCAACCGGCAAACGACTACACGGGACCAAAGGCTTTACTTCCCTTCCGAAGGAAGTGCGTGATCTCAGGATTTTCCCCCTGAAAAAATCCTCGTCGTCCTCGGCCGGGGTCGAACCCGCGTCCTCGGGCATCAGAGGCGATCACGCAACCACTGAGCCACCGAGACAGATTTTTATTAAATATATATGGTAGGAGCAGTTGTTGAAAATATACTCATCCCCTTATTCATAATGAGCGCTCATGCTCTTGCTAAAGACCATTGTTGAATACCAATTCCATATTATTAGGACCGATGGGTACTTATGTTTTCACAATGTGCGTCCGTCCATCCGTCTGTCTGTCTGTCTGTTGGTGCTCTAGAGTTCGAACGGTTCTGAATTTTCGACTTCTGTTTTCGCCATTCGACAACTTAGGGAAAACGAAAGAGTTCGTTCGTTGGTGGAAGAAATCGATGAACTACTTCTGGTTCAAAAGGTCACAAATAATATAGGGGACCACGTTTTACACTACAGAGTTCCATGCATGAATGGCCTATGCACTGATCAATGCTGTTCTCTCTTTGGCATTCCATAGCTAAACCAGAGAAGAGGCTTGTGAATTAAGTGAAGACACGTGATGTTCTTCCTTGATGATCAATATCACTCAAAACTGGTTCAAGCGTCTGTGGTTTAGTGGTACCATTATGGTCCACTGGAAACTGTCAATGCTAAGATATGGCATGCATTATATTAAAGAGCTTGGAATAACATGTTATGGTTGAATATTAACCTAAAATTAAGGATAGTCGAAATAGGTTCAATGGTATGTAGTTTCATGGAACCATTATGATTCAGTGGAAACTTTCAAAGCTCAGATTTGGCATGTAATATATCAAATAACTTGAAATGACGTGTCATGAATGAATATATCGTAAAATTAATGATAATCGAAATTGGTTCCATGATGCGTGTTTTAATGAAACCATTCCTGAACCATTGGAAACTTTCAATGCTAACACTAAGATATGCCATGTAATTACTTACGCCTTATATTATCAATAGTTAATTTGTGTTGGGTAAATTTAACAATAGCTAGTAGCTAATCATTCGCTTTAATAGTACATGGTTACGTAAAAAAGCGTTAGCAATTGTTTATGAAGAAAGAATTGGCAACGTTTCCTTTCCGGATTATTGGAAGATGTGATACCACCCCTCCCCCTCTCCCACTCTTCTGACAATCGTTTATTATTTTTTCATAATGTGGACAAAAATAACTCTTTGGGTTATTCAGGCTTCTTGCCTATTTCAGTGTGTTTCATGTGGTGTTTATTCCGGAAGGGTGAGACTCGTGTAAACACTGCTTACGTCTCACCTGAATAAATGTACAATTCACTGCTCGATTGTCGATTGTCCACTTGCTAAATAACTCCCCCTCCAAAGACCCTGCTGCCGCTTAGAAAAACTGGGTTAGAACTTCGAGCATAAAAAACCCTTCTATTTTTATGCTCGAAGGGTTAGACAACACATTCTAGCTATCATTGTGGCAATCTTTCTTTCATTGATGATAGTCCTGAATTATCGCCATATCGAATTCAGTAGTTTACAGTAATACCGTGTAGCTACATCACAGAGAAGAATCCCCTCACGTTCACTCTGTTCGACTCTCTCATTTTCTTGTGGGTTTTTTTAGCATTAGCCCCCCCCCCCTTTGGTTTTCACAGGATGCTCGATCCATGAAAGTAGTATAGTGGCTAGAAGAAAGTATAAAACTAGGAATAAGATCCTTATTCCTACCTCCATGGCTCGATCACGTGTTTCAACAATGGGTGGCCAGCTGATTCATATATCAGATTTAAGCTCTCTTAAGAATTGAAGGGTAAAAATTGTTTAACGAAGTGAAATCTCCTCCCGCTCCCTTTTCTCTCACTTACTTACTTTAAATGAAAAGTTATTTCTAACAATAAAACTTCAGGTAATTTTTTTTTTTATTTTTCGCGCTTATAACAGCTGAAGAAAAAAAAATGACAGGCACTTATGAGGATAGACTCGAATTCCCAAGTTTCCCTACTGCAAGCAAGTGCCTTAATCAATTCCGTTGAAATTAGTGCAAATTCTTTAGGTATATAAGCAGGGAAGAGGGATGAGCTGATATAAACTGAATCCTTGACGTCGCCTTTTTTTTTTTTTTTTTTGTTTTCTTTTGATGTCGCTTTTTTTAAAAAACGAAGGCGTGTTAACCTAAACCTTTTTACACGAGTTACTTTTAGATGGCCCTCAACCTTAATGTTTAATCCTATCGAAATCTGTGGAAGGTGTTAGTGTCCTCCCCATGTAAGTGGCGTTAACGCCATGATATAATTAAAAAAATTACGTTATTTCCAGGAAATAACTTTTTAAAGAAAGTGTTATTAAATTTTAGAATGTATGAAAAGTAGAAAAAAAATTTTTTTTCTCAATTGACCAAACGACCAAGCCGTCATAAAAAGGAATTCATTAGTGTGTTTAGCACAAAATAGCGTCCATGTGATTAGTTGTCATATCTCTTATACATATAGGATCTCTAATCAGAATTCAATCAACACCATCTAAACAGAAGGCTTAATCACTGAAACGTTATACATTGTTACATCATCATCAGTCGACCATTGTTAATCGTATTTGAACCACGGTCTATAGATATTCAAGGTCATCGAGCTTCAGCCATTTTCCATTGTTTCGAGAAGCTAAGGAAAACAGATCGCGCCAGATACCGCATAGATCGCACTAAGGCCGACCGCAACCTGCGATAGAGATTTTCATTGAAACTGAATATGAAAGTAAAGTTACTATCTGCCGATAGGGCGCCACTGCAGGCGCAGTTGGGACGATTGTACATGCAGCGCCACTTTTCAATAGAGTTCCCGCCCTACCGGGAGCTAGAAACTTTAGCTTCATTTTATCAATGGAGCTCGATGACCATGAATATCTATAGACCGTGATTTGTACTAATAATTAGCCCTAAATTTGGTCGACTTATAATGATGTAACAATGTATGACGTTTCAGTGATCAGGCTTTTTGTTTAAGATGTAACATCTGCCAATCGATCATGCAAGTGACCCCCCCCTTCCCCACAAACAGACTAGCTCAGTATTCCAAAAGGGTCATGAAATTCTTCAACATAATCAACTGCCAGAACTTCGGGTTCTTTGAATTAAATTGTAATGCAAACATTTCGCATCTGAAGTTACTTTACGTGATACAACGGCATTCACTTCGTGTTGTCATAAGGATAAAGTTTATTTGCCGCCATTAACACAAAATTTACTTTTAATGCACTATATAAGGGATTCACTTCAAATGATCAAACCATAAAAGAGAAATCAAAGAATTATTTCAATAATATTCGTAGCTACAATTCATCGTTTGCTATGGTCAGTTTTGAAGCTAAAATTTCAGATACAGTTTTGCGTGGAGTGTATACACGATATTTTTTATCATAGAGCAAGGGCAATGACTTCTACGTATGGCCGTTCACCATGTTATGCGCAGTTATATTTTTATGACCTTGATATTGCTGTTAACTACAGACTGCGTGAGCAATCAAATCAATCGTGCTATAACAATTTAATGCGTATAATTTCTATTGAATTGGAGCGCATTAATCGTTTTGTGCGATCTTTTACTGCAATGAAACAATATTGTGTAAGAGCTGAAAATGCATATAAAGAAATATGTATGCTTATTACCGTTAACCAAAATTTAGACCTTCGATGATGGTACAATGATGCAATTCAAACTGACGTTGCTGTTATTTTTAGCACGTTGATAGTGAGTCACCATTCGAACCAAATATGGTATAGTCAAGAACATCTCATTTTCAGATTCATCATTGGATCCATTAGCGTAACCGTTATTATTCCAATACCTTGTTCACACTATAGTTTTTGATCATGATCAGTTTACACACGTTCAAGGTAAATCATGTTCAAGCTGTATCGACAAATTTGTGCGTTCACACTGCAAAATCTTAATCAAGATCAGAGTTACAATTTTTGCCGCTAGATGGCATCGGTGGAGTTTTTAGTTATAGGCACGTTACCGCCGACCTAATCTTCTGATTATAAAAATAACTTGGTTTCTTTCTTGTTTCGGCTCATAACCGATGTTCTTGGACAAATAGAGTTCCTTCTATGTTAATTATTCATGGCATGAGGGTGCAATTAGTTCGTATAGCTCTTAAATATATAGCGAAGCGGCGTTTTTCCACCATTAGGAAAACCTTAGCGAGCGTATTGGTTTCTGGGATTGATCGGCTTTGAACCACGGCCTACGAGATAGTAAAGGCCGTGGTAGCCACCGATAAGAAAGGTCTACCAATTCGTACTGACAATAAATGGCGGCTTTAAATCTCTTAACTGACACCAGTGGCGCTGCATGGCCGAGAAATTTAAGCGTTGCTCAAGCTAGAGGCTCCACAAAAAATTTTATCTAAGAGCTAATTTCAAAACAAATTAAATTTCCTTTTTAGATCTGACAAATCCTAACAAATTGTAATTGTTTAATCATAAAGTTCAACTATTAATGGGAGTTACCTGTTAGTTTACAGACATTATTTTTAGCCATCTATGTAGCAATCTATTAACCAACATTATCTTTATATTAAAATATGAATATACTTCAACCATATAATGATACAAAATAATAATATCAAAAAGAACAGGTTTATTTACATAATACTAATAAATTTTGAAGTTAGACAAAAATTTCTTAAATAGATATTAATCAATTTATGAATTTTTGACTAAATTCAAAAACAATTAGTATTATTTAAATAAACTTGTCCATTTTGACTTTCTTTTTTGTATCATTATATGGTTGAAGTGTGTTAATATTTCAATAAAATATTCTTTCACTTCAACGTAATATCTTCTACATCAGTCTTATTTTTACAATAATTTTTTACTAAAATACTTAACAGTTTTAAGTAGTATCAAGAACAGATGAAGGGGGGGGGGGAGATTACCTACCTTCATCTGTTCTTGGTAGTATTTTAGTAAAAAATTATAGATATAATGCTGGTTAATATATTTTTACCTTGATGATTTTTTACAACCTGAAGTTATTAAAAATTGTTTTCTCCCAATCAGTAATTAATTTCCAAAAACTAAAAATTCATAAAAATTTTATTAATTATTATAACAAGGGCGCGCATATAAGACGGGATTTAAAAAAAAAAAAAAAGGTGGGTGGATAAGTTGGAAAATAAGGAGAAAAAGTTGGGGGGAAACAATTAAAAACACTAATGTGAAAGATTGACTTTATTTTTCATAATAATAAAGAGACAAAGCAAAACTTATTTTTTTTAATAGCGTAAATATGAACATTTCTGTATACAAAAAGCAAATATTCAAATACCATGGCTATTCATTAATTATTAAAAAAAAAGAACGGGCTATTTTTTATGATATTACACATTTCCATGTTATCGAATAAAAAGCTCTCTGTTAGGGACAACAAGAATGCTCTTACATAGTGAGAAAGAACAATTTTGTCCGAACCGTTCCAAAAGTTTTATGCATAAAAGTCCTTATCAATGCTCCATTTTCGTCATAAATGAAATAAAATTAATTTTAAAATGTAGACGGGCTCATTCATATTTATGGATTTTATTTTATTAATTTTAAATTGTTGTGGTTAAATAGCTGTATGAATCGATCTTTCCATAATTACGTTCCACACTGTTTATTGCGCTAAATTATTTTTTTTTGTTCTTATTTTTAATAAAAATTCCTCTTTTGTAAATTTGAAATGTAATTCCTTTGTATTTATCGGTCTTTCGATTTGAAATGCTCCCGGGTACTACTGCAAATGCATTGAAAATGCTTCCCTCACTTCTCGGGCATACAGCGCCATCTGATTGCAGTGGAATCTTTGCAAACTAGATTTATTGTCAGGCGTTTTCAGGCCAAGTGGGCAGGCCTTTCTTATCAGTGGCTACGATGTGTGTAAGATTTGATCAAGTTATAGGAACGTGTGTGAAATTACACACGTTCCGAACATGATGATCAGGTTTCACTTAATCACGTTCTGTTCACATTACATTTCTTATCATGATCAGCGAATTGATCATGATCAAGATTTGTAGTGTGAACAGACCAATGGAGATACTGTGTGGCATGTTAATTTGTTTCAGAACAGACCAAATATATCCACTGCGAGACAGCGCAGAAATAAAGTTACTCTGTTGCAATATGCATGCTATCGGCTGGCAATTAGAGATGATTTTAGCCTTTTACATTATTCACAGAAATTATTTTTGCAGTGGATTGTTGATATGTATGTACCAATGACGTATATTAAAGATAGACTCCGAATCCTATTGTTGTAACTTGAAGCAAATTGGGAAGCTCCATGCCCAAAACTGTCATGGCCGAAAGTGAGTGAAGATTATGCAAAACACATGGCTAAACACAAGAGTAGCTGATTAATAATTCTTTCACACACCGATCACGGAGTGATAAGTTTATCTTTTCTTTGACTTTGTATTTGAAGTATTTTATTATATTTTATAAACAATTTTTCGATCATGGTTTCAATTTCGTTTCGATTGTCTTTCAGTTACGTATTTTCATTTTAGTTACGTATTTTTGATTTATTTTTGTGGAAAATGATTCCTAGTCCTTTTTCTTGTCTGTGTGTACAGTTGTACGCAGTTTAACTTTGAGGATTGGTTTTGAATTAATTATTCCTCAGGCCCAAAATCTTCAAAAACAAATCAGCCAGACAGCTAATTACTCCACGGCTCACTCCTGCCCAGAACTATCATGGCTCAATTTGCTTCACTTTTTGCCGCTGTTAACAATAGGATTCGGAGTCTATCTTTAATATACGTCATTGGTATGTACGTATTGAAGGTACAAGACTTCATTTCATAAGACAAAAGCAGTCTGTTCTAAGGTCAGAAGTGTATAGTAACTAACTGATCATTTAGAACTAAACCCAAATGATAATGTAAGTATTGGAAGAAGAAGCTTTAGTTAATGGAACAAGATGCGTATTAAATGTTTACATAATAATGATAAGTATTGCGCAGTTTTAACTGCAATCGCAAGAAATAAGCGAATTTTGATTCCGCGTATAAATTTAACTTATTCCAGTACTATTTTACCGTTTGAGTTTCAATAAAACAATTCCCAATTATTCCTGCATTTGCAATTACAATTAATAAGTCACAAAAACAAACTTTCGAAAAAGTTGGAATTTTATTAGGGCAACCAGTTTTTACGCATGGTCAGTTATATGTCGCATTAAGTAGAGCTCGATCTTTCGATAATTTGACATTTTATATTTCTGAACATAGCGAACAAGGTCATTTAGCGAATGACGAAAGAGTATTTACGAAAAATATAGATTATACCGAAGTTTTGAATCGTTAAATCCACTTCATAACTATTCATTTCTTTCAAATGGAATTATCATATATCTTTGTTTGTTGCATTATTCTAGCGTTGTATAGTTGATTTGTTTTTTAAGGAATTTTACATGTTTAATTATTTATTGTCGTTAATTCCCTCATACTTCCTCTTTGCCATTTCCCACTTTTTTCGTTTTAGTGTCCAGTTAAGAATTAAGAATTTACATACAAATAAATTCCAATTAATTATGTGACAAACAAGTTGAATTTCATTACATTACAGACACAATTGGTCGAATTTCGACCACAGGCGATACTAGTAATTATAAAAGCGTATTTTGAAAAACCCCTTTTTTCCCCTCTTATCTTGTTTTTCATACTTTTAATTAATATCGTACCAAAACTCCTTGTTATTCCTCTCTGGAAATAATGTGATATACTGTTTTTTTTAACATACACCAGTCCAGTTGAGATTTTCGCAATGGTATTAATTATCGTGAATAAAGTACTCTAGCTCTATCTCCTTCTAAGGCTCGTGATCGTATAGTCTTCTATAATAATAATATTAATAAAATATCGATATTCATGGTTATGGCAGAGCATATTAATGAGAAATATCTCATGACCAACAATGCAAGGCAAAGTTTGTGCAACAATAGGTATCAACAATGGTATCAACACGCATTTCACAAACACTCGGCACGGACCAACAATATATATCTCATGACCAATAATGCAAGGAAACGTTTGTACAACAATACGTATCAACAATGGTGTCAACACGCAATGCACCAACACTAGGCAGGGATCAACAATATACAACCCAATCCAGAAAGTATTGCATATTTCTCATGTTACGTATTTGCTTGTTGTTGGTATATGTAAATCCGGTGATTGAGTTGATACTGTCAAAAAGAAAAATAAGACAAATGAACACCCATCAACAATGCTTATTTTAACACCAACTATTTCCGGATTATTTATTCCAAGGGTGTGAAAATACTCTTATAAGGCAAGTACATCGTACAAAAAGTATTGCACATTATAAACATTGTTCAAAAAATATTGCATAAATGCATTCAACAAGTACAAAATTAGTATTTTGTGGGATAACCACGGCTGCGTATCACAGTAAAGCGCATGAGGCCCCCTTTCTCTAATTGGCTAATCTGAAACTTCTTGTGACACACCCTGTTTTTCTCTTGTTGGATGAACCCAGAGACAAATGAAAATAAGAGACTGGCAGTGACCTCCCCTCTAGTGGTGCCTCCGCGCCGCCATAACGGGATTGGCAAGAAACAGCTGATCGCCGTAGGCAATGCATGTGAATCAATCGCAAACATTTATTTTTTCTAATATCTACCTAAGATATCTCGATGAATTTATTATGGAACCACCAGAAAAACTTGCTCTATTAAACAAAAAAATAATCATTTAAATCGGCCCATCTGATAAAAAGTTATTTGATGATAAATAAAGTTATTTTTAAACATAAATTAAAAAAAAAATAGTTTAAATGAAAAAGGAGGAAGATATTATATTAAACAATTAACTAGGAAAATTCTCCTCTATAAATTATAATTTTAAAGTAAATAAAATAAAATATACAGATTACATCAAATTACCTTTGATATGGTTGGTTGGTTGGTTTATTAGAAATTTTGGCGTCGGCTACTAGGGTCATTTTGCGCCTTTTACACAAGTTATATCTGTACGCAGCCCGGGACAAACACAAACATCCATGCGCACGGCGGGATTCGAACCCACAACCAGGTAGACTCGAGAACTAGAAAGCCTGCGCCCTAGCCCTCTCGGCCACCTGGCCAGCCCTTTGATATGGAGTATAATAACTCACCGGACCATATTAAGGTTACTTTCTCTTGTCCTCTTCTTATTTCGATCTGTATCTGTTTTTTTTTATAATTTATATTAAAAAGCAATTAATTTACGAAAATTCTCCTTTATAAATTCCTTTATTTAAGGTAAATAAAACAAAATATACACATCAACAATAATTTGGATTATAATTAATGAACTGTACATTTTATTTTATTTACTTTAAAATTATAATTTATAAATGAGAATTTTCGTAAATTAATTGCTTTTTAATAAAAATATAAAGAAACAAGAATGATTTTACCGCCAAAGCGGATAAAGGGAGCACATTTTCTATTTATAGCATCGTACATGGATATATAGAATTAACCAATATTTTAAAACACTTGAGAGTAAATAAATAAATATGAAAACTAAATTGTAAATTACTATTTAAATAGGCTAACGTATAGAGAGAATTTAAAAGAATAAACTTGAAGAATGAAAGGTAAATGGAGAGTGAAGTTATTCCTCATACACTTAAAAAAATAAAAGTTCTTTAATTTGTAAGAATTCTCACATAATATTAAACGAAGTGAGCCTCAATTGCTGAAGCGTTATGTGTAAGCATCTATTAGATTTTCATATTAAATTACTAAACTCTTATTGAAGCAAGCGATTAACTACTAATAAATTAATTAGTAATGAGTTTTAAATACCATTAAGCCTAAGAGTACTATACTCTTGATTCAAATAAGCTATGGATAACAAAAGATCTAATAACGCGTAAGGAGTTGGTTGATATATTACACGCCATATCTTAGCATTAAAAGTTCTATAAATTCTGTATTGTACCATTAGGGCACGTGCTACAAAACCAATTGCCACTATCATTATTTACTCGTGATAGTCACTCATGGCACGTTGTTACGAGTCGTTTGATATATTACATGCCATATCTTAGCATTGAAATTACCAATTGTACCATATGGTTCCATAGGGCACCATTAGGGCACGTGCTAGTAAACCAATAACCATTATCATTATTTTCTCGTTATATTCACTCATTACATGTTGTTACGAGTCGTTTGATATATTACATGCCATATCTTAGCATTGAAAGTTCCAATGGTTCCATAGGGCACCATTAGGGCACGTGCTAGTAAACCAATAACCATTATCATTATTTTCTCGTGATATTTACTCATTACATGTTGTTACGATTCGTTTGATATATTACATGCCATGTGTTAGAATTGAAACTTCCAATGGTACCATATCATGCCATAGGGCACCATTAGGGCACTTGCTACTAAACCAATAACCATTATCATTATTTTCTCGTGATATTCACTCATGGCACCTTGTTATGAGTCGTTTGATATATTACATGTCATATCTTAGCATTGAAAGTTCCAATGGTACCATATGGTTTCATAGGGCACCATTAGGGCACGTGCTACTAAACTGTTAACCATTATCATTATTTTCTCATGATATTCACTCATTACATGGTGTTACGAGTCGTTTGATATATTACATACCATATCTTAGCATTGAAAATTGCAATGGTTTCATAGGGCACCATTAGGGCACGTGCTACTAAACTGTTAACCATTATCATTATTTTCTCATGATATTCACTCATTACATGGTGTTACGAGTCGTTTGATATATTACATACCATATCTTAGCAT
>JAHWFO010049872.1:0-16744 GCA_023313115.1 Rhysida immarginata
AAAAAATTGTATCAGAAAATTGTATCGTGAAGGCAAGGAAACATTTTCAAAAGGTTTCATGGTCATAGCGGGATACAGCTACAAAGGCAGATTAACTTTACAGCCGCGTCAGCCTGTTCCTGGAATGGATGCAAGAAGATACCGGAATTCGCTGCATTCCATTCAGCGGCATACCCGTCAAGTCGCCGGACGCATCGCCTGGATTTATGCAGCTTTGGCCTACTTAAATGGGCCTTCGGACAGAGACAACCGTAAATAGTGGAGGAACTCTGGAAAGGGTTACGAATTGATTTTGATGTTCTGCGTTCTAGCCTCCTTCAGTGAAAACTGCGATGCATGGCTACCACACTCAATGGTGGCAAAAAGAGGTTTTCCATCTTTTCTGGCTCTGTGAAACTTGTTATCATATATCCCTAACAACCCTCTGTAATAGCAATGCCATCCGCTGTTAGGTTTAGCCCTTAATTCATCTGAGAAATGTTTGCTCCAGGACTTAGGAATGCTTTTTACCCTGTTTGGTATACTCGTATTAGCATCTCTTTTGCTTTCATTTACATGTAAATTCTCGGAATTAAAATAACTTCTGCGTCACAGAAGCTTCTTCTTTAAATGTTTAAAAAATTTTTAAAATAATTATAGTAGTGCACCATTACCTTCTACTCTAGAGCTGTAATATTTGTAGTGCTGTTTTGAATACTAAAAAAGAAAATGATCAGGAGAAACCGTCGAATGGAACTCATTTCGAAGACGATGTATAAAGGAGAAAAAACAAACAACAACTTAAAACTAAAATTATATAATCTAAAGAAAGAAAAGCAATCATTTTAAGAATCGTTCCAATTGTCTAATCTAAATAGATAATTATCTATTTGTCTGTTAAAAGAGTATAACTTTATGAATACAAGAGATGGAGTCAAAAACAGCAAAATAAGAATCGGTTAATCGTCTTGCGCAAGAGGAAAAATGAAGGAAAAAAAAAGAATAAAAATAGACGGGAGGGGAGAGTTAAAAAGAAAGCAGGAAAATATACGTACTAAAAAGTAAAAATAATAAAATTAACGATCAAAAAGGAAAGAAAAATGTAAGAAAATAAAACTAAAAAACATCAAAATTCTATCCATATATTTATGGTCCAATGGTGATTCTTTCGACAGTTCGTTGGAGAAAATACTGAATGTATAAACTGCATCTCGGTCTTAAATGATCTTAGTCTGTAGATTTGTCAAAGTTAGTTTTTGTGTTCATATTTATTATTAATTAGCGGTAATTTACAATTAAAAATTGCTTTAAGGGCATGCAGTGATATGATAAAAATTGGCTTCTATGCAACGTTCTCTGCTTTTAAGCTGCTCTGTTATTCTATTTGTTACTCTGACGATTTTTTATTTATTCATTTGTTAATAAAAGAGTTGGAGATTAATAATAAGATGGGTTGTTTACCGTCAAATTTTGACGGGTCCATCTAGTTATTCATTAAAACAAACAGACAAAACTCTGATAGTGGTCATGTGTTATCGATTAACAATTTATAGGGCCCTTCCAAATATCCGTTTATTGCTCGACGTTCACTTCAAAGTACAAAGTAATTCCAATTTATAAGCAATATAAATGTCTCGTACGCAGTAGAGTAACATGAATAATTGAGTAATCGTGTCTCGACAAAGCGACCAAAACCCTCGAGCGCTCACGTCAATAATGCTAAAAAGTAAATTTAAAGCAACATTTTATTCATTCTTGTGGAAAACAACGGTTATATTACGTGCCATGTCTTGATTTTCTTAACGGTCACTGTTAGAGCACATGCAATTGGCTTTAAGGGGGCTTACGAAAAATCTAAAAAGTTGATACGGCTGGCTAAGATCTTGATAATCATATTGTTGAAAACAGATTTTGAAAAATTTAACCCGTTTACAAGTTTTCCAGCAAACGGCGGACAATGGAATAAACATACAGACCAAGCATGCATTTTTATATGTAGCTTTAAGGTAAAGAATAATTCATAATATGTTCAGTGAGGGTTTACCGTACGCCATACGATGAATGGAATTAGGCCTAAAGATTGTGAAACACCAATGATTTGAACTATTAAAACTACTGGATCCTCCCCGAGTAGAACTGCCGGCGGTCATGTAATCGATAAGCAACCAGGGCAAGCAATCGATCAACTGTAGGGACAGATTCAATTGAAGCCATTGAGCAAAACAGTAGTTATGATGGATTTATTAATGACAAACTCCTGTTAATTTAACTCCAATGCAATTAAACAATTTAGTCAGGCCTACTGACGAAGAAAGCATCTTGCAAAGTCACAACTTCATTGGATTAAAAATTTAAAAAAAAGTTTTAAGCACATACTTTTACTTTAAAAAGTGGATATAAAAAGTAAAAGATAATTTTTGGGGCCTCTCATTTAAATAGAAATTCATAAAATTAAAAAAAACTAAAGGTTAATGTCAATTTTAAATTGAAAATATTACCTTTTTTTTAATTTTATGAATTCCGATTTAAATGCGACAACAAAAATTATTTTCGACTCTTTTCATGCACGTTTTAAATGTGTGCTTAAAATACTTAAAAAAAATTTAATATTTTTTTATTTTATTCTTTTTAGTCTTTATTTAAAAAAAAACAAAACATGCTTTTACATACCTACAAAACCAATAAAGCCGTGGAGATCTGAATATGAACAGGCAATGAGTAGACTGGATACATGCATCGTAGCTGGTAGTAGTCATTTTCAGCAGTTATTGTAGATTCAGAAGTTTACTTGTAAGCTTATGTAAGGTAATAAATTATTAAGAATTGATTTTTTAATATTTTTTTATTATTGTGACACCTAAACATAACGGGAATCAATGAAAACTTCCAGCTAAAATAGTAAATACTACTCCTATTGATACAACGTTGTGAAAGAAGTGACCATTTCCTGGGATTTTAATTAAACAAAAATCACTTTTAATCCTGTTTAAGAATTCTGATTTGAATATTTTTATGCTGAATTGTAGTGTCACCGGGAAATGAATCAGAGTGCCAAATTTGGAGTCGTTTGAACAACGGGAAGTGGGTGAAAATTGATTGCAGGATTTGACTCAAACTAATAAACATGTGAAATTAAGTAAAAGTGTAATGTATAATGAAAAATAGAGGATGTAGAATAGAGGTAAAAACAATGAAAAGTAAATAATCATTGGTATCAAAAAACTGTGTTTATTGTTACAACATTAACATTCTTACATATCTGCATAATGGTGAATATTGCAAGGTACTAATTAAAACAAATCCAAATATTGCAATGTGGCAGGAAATTTAATAACAGCCGACGCGTTTCGGTAATATCGCCGTCATCATGGCCACAAAATACTACAGAGGTGAAAACAACAAGACTACCGAATATATAGCTAAAGAAGGGGCATGTCAGTCAATCGGATTTTAGGTATTAAAGCACTGATTGGTGTATATGCCTCTTTTTTGGATATATATTCTGTAGTATTGTTTTTTTCCTCTGTAGTTATTTTGTGCCCGTGATAAGTGTTATTACTGAAACGCGTCGGCTGTCATTAAAATTCCTACAATGTTGCAATATCACAATACATGATACAGTACACAGGGATCATTAACGGGATCATTCTCTATATGTATATTCTGGACCAATAATCACTGATGCTCGAAAAAAAATTTTCATCTCACGAACATACGCTTGATTGCATCTAATTTCAAAGATATACCAAATTTATTAAATGCCATTTTAAAATTTATTAAAATATTTACGAAATATCCGTTACTAAATCTAGCTGAAGGAAAATATGGCCAAGTGACATTTTTATTTGTTAAATGTCAGATTTAAAGATGAAAAAAAAAACACGTGCTGTTACGATTTACGACGTCAACCTGCCATGGTCTTAGCACCTTATTATTAAAAAAATAATACAGATGAAAGAAATATCTTGACATTACTTTGTGCAACAGGTTTCCTGTAAAAAAAATTTTTTGAATATTTACAAAATGTACAATAAAAACCGAAATACTGGGTAGCAAGCGCCCGTATCCTTACGTTGAGTAACACGCTCCACTCTCTACTACTCCCTACAGTTGATCGCTTATCTCTGTCTAGTACTTATCGATTATGTTACTCGCCTGTCGCGTCATCCAGCCACAGCGCGGATGATCCAGTAGTTTTAATAGTTCAAATCATTGTGAAACACTGAAGACCTACAAATTCAATGTTAATTTTTTTAACAAATAAAAAGTTCCGTGTTCATTGTAGTGATGCTTTCATGGAAAGGTGAAAATAAATAATGGGAAAATAAAATTCCGAAACGTTCTTTGCTTGTCATTCTTTTCTAAAAATTATTTCATAACATTATTTGTAAGACGAGATTAACGATTGCTTTTGATATTAATAAACAATTGATAACATGACCTTGGACTTATTTAATGTAGAATGGGACAAGAAAAAAGAAGAAAAAACATACTAATTCCTAATACGAAAATAATAACATCGAAAGAATTATATTAAAAAAAATATGCCTCTGAGGCGAAGAAGTGCTATTTAAGTGCGAATCCCTTCATATGAATAAAATTCAATGTGCGGAAATCTTTTCAATTCTGATCGGAGTTACGAGAATGGATCGTGTTGATTCCAGGAGAAAAGCGTTCTTTTATAATGCCCTTTTCGATGCAGAGAATCACTTTACTAACATAGAACACCTGGAATGGGGAAGGAAAGTTTGGACATTTACAATTTATTTGGGAATAGTGTACTTTATAACGTCTTATGCGTTGGAATGGTACATGAGAGACAAGCGCCGCTTCGAACTTCGACCTCTTCTTGTCGTTTGGAATTTCGCTCTCGCCATCTACAGTATACTCGGAGCGTCAAGAATGTTACCGGAAATACTCTATATGGTACTCGAGATGGGCTTCGATGAGAGTCTCTGTGAGTATGAAATCACTGAAAAATTTCATGTATTAGGATATTGGATTTGGTTATTTGCTTGGTCCAAAATTGCGGAATTGGGTGACACGATTTTTCTTATTCTGCGCAAGAGGCCGTTGACTTTTCTTCACTGTTTTCATCATGCTGCTACACTCACCGGTGTTTGGTATTTTGGTACACGCTTCTTCTTTATAAGCCCATGGCTAACATGCATGAACTATATGGTACATTCGCTCATGTATTCATATTTTACGATGAAGGCCCTGCATCTTCCCGTGCCAATAGGTCTTTCCAAGTCGATAACAATTCTACAGATTTTACAAATGGTGTGCGGGGTTACGTTCCCACTCTACGAGTACTTCGTTGTCAGACATCGAAAAAATGTTAAACCCAACGACGATGTAGCGATTTTCATATGTGTATTCTTGTACGGCATTTATCTTATCCTCTTTAGTCATTTCTATTATCGAAAATACATTGCACAAAAACGGAATGATATGAAGAAGGAGCTTTAAAGAAAATATTTCATCTTATTACATATCATTCTGTTGGAATATCGTTTCGAACTTCGTAAGTTTAATTTGTCATATAAAAACTGTCATTTCATGTAATCATATATAAATCTGTAAGAAAATTATTTAAAGTTCTTGGTAATACAATAAATAAAATGTAATTTTTTATTACATGTATTTAAATAATAATTTTCATTTCCCATAGTTATTACTGTCATTGAAGTGATTCTTTCGTAAAAGCAGTTATATCATTTATCTATAAATATGTCACTGATACATATGAATTAATTTAGACTTCTATGAAGAAAATATTAATAAAAATGATCAATTTTAATCTCCCATTACAGTTAGGGAGGACGAATGCAGGAGGGAACTCAATTGTTCAGTAGTGAAAAATATATTTTAAAAAAAGACACGGAATTTAAAATTTAAACGAATTTTAATATTTACAATTAAAAGCAAAAATCTCTTACATTTAGGTGACGTTGCTAAGCTGTGTGTGTTTAGGATGCGTTCACTTATTCGCTTGGAGTCATGATCCAAGTCATGTGATCACGTGCTGAAAGTACTAGCGTCATGACTCAAAGTCAACATCACGACTTAAAAATCCAAGACTTTCATAGTTAAGATCAGTTGTGAGTATTGCGAATTTAGGCTTTATTTATGCGCTTGTCCTTTGTTGGACATTATTAATAAAATTAGAAAATGCACATCAACCATCTGCAATTCATCTGCAAGTATTGTCTTCAGAAACTCTCATTATTCATTGGTGAAATATATGTTAATATTTATTATTATTATTATTATTATTATTATTATTATTATTATTATTATTATTATTATTTATTCTTTGGGGGGTAGCCAAACTCGGATCAAGTCTGGAAGCCAATCCCACAGGCGGACCCAAGAGTGGGCCAAGCCCAAGGGACTCAAGTGCAAGGGAGGGAAAGTTACGCACTCGTGGGAGTATTGATGTTTGGGTGTAGGAATTTCCTTACTATGTGACAGGAGTTTAGAATTGTGGCTGTCCTTAAGGTTTTGTATAAGTGTGGGTTTAAATTTAGTGTTGACAGCTTTTGTGCAGCGAGTGTGGAATAAATCCAGTGGCAGAAAGAACGATAGGAACAACGTGTACGCTGTTAAATCCCCAAAGGCGTTTTATTTCGTGTGCAAGATCCGTATATTTAGTGATTTTGTCAGTGTATGTCTTTTGTAAATTGAGTGTGTTGGGGATGGAGATATCAATTATGTAAGTCACTTTGTTTTGCTTATCTACTAGTGTAATATCTGGATGAGGGATAGTTTTGTCAGTGATTATAGCTCTGTCAGAATATAGTTTATGTGTGGTGTTCTCTAAGTGAGTGTCTGGGATATATTTATAGTATGGAGTATAAATGTCCCTTAGCTTGTGTTTCTTAGCTAGATGTTGATGTACGATGTTAGGTACCTGGTTATGTCTGTGTAAATAATCTGTATGCGTGAGTATTCTGCAACTGGATATGACGTGTTGAATGGTTTCCTCTGCGATATGGCATTTTCTGCAAAACCCATCAGTTGAATCTTTGATAATATGTTTTCTGTAGCTTTTAATAACCTGGTCTTGTATGGCAATCATGGTTCCTTCAGTTTCCCTAAAGAGACTCCCTTCACTCAACCAAAAGTTCGACGCTTTTTTGTCAACGTGTGACTGGTTGAGGTCAGAAGGATGTCTACCGTTGAATTGCTTTCCGAACCATGACTGAAGGTTAGTGCATGTTGTAGGAATGTTATGGGTGTTCTGTACGCTGTTCAGATTCAAAGGTGTGTATTTTGTATCAGCCATACAGACTGCTTGTGTAATGGTGATGTGTATTGTTTAGAGTAAAAGAATTCTCTGAGTGACTGAGTCCGTTTCTGGTGTAGATCTATTATATCAAAAAGGCCTCTGACTCCTCCTGAGCGAGGCAGGGTGAGTCTTTCAATAGCTGCGTGTGGATGGTGCTTTCTGTGCTTTGTAAGCAGTTTACGTTGTTTCCTTTCAAGTCCCTCAAGATCTGTGTGTGTCCACTGTATGATTCCAAAGGAGTAAGAGAGTATTGGCGTGGCATAAGTATTGATGGCCTTGATTAAATTTCTTAAACACATAAAGAATACACTCACTAAATAATATCTTCATAGGATAGAGGCAACTTAAAACACATTTAATATTTGTGCTCCAGAAGCTTGGCTTGCTTAAATCCTAGATATTTGTAAAATTCGTCATTTTCCATAGCAGCTATGTGATCTGGTTCTTGTAATGTGAAGCCCCCTTCCCTGAGTACTCCGTTTTCAATGTGAATGGTTTTGCATTTGTCCACCCCAAATTGCATGTGTATGTCTTTTGAAAAAGCTTGTGCAATGTCAAGTAATTGGTGGAATTGTGTTTGTATGGAGGCGGAGATTTTCATGTCGTCCATGTAGAATAAGTGTGAAAGCGTGTAGTGGCAGCTTTTATTGTATTTAATCGTGTAGCCGTAAGTTGTGCTGTTCAGTCTGTTTGAAATCCATTTAGTGCAAGACAAAACCAGAGTGGGCTCAGTGAATCATCCTGGTAGATGCCCCGGTTTATCTGCATTTTGTCAGTCGTGATGGTTTCAGTGTTGAGTGTGAGGTGTAGTGTAGTTTCCCAATGCAGCATTGTACTTTCTAAAAATGTGATAAGTGTAGGGTTTGTTTTGTATAATCGTAGAGTATATAAAAGTCATGAGTGTGGTACACTATCAACGGCCTTTTTGTAATCAATGTAGGCTGCATGGAGGTGTCGATGTTTATTGTGAGTTTGCCGTAGGACCACACTGTCTATCAGGAGTTACATGGAAAAAGGAAAGAGGTTGCCCTCAGGGATCTTGACTTGGGCCTATCCTATGGAACATCGTCATGGAGGGCTGGTTTCATGTTATAGAGAATCGTGACTTAGGAAAGGGGAAATGTCAAGTCTTTGCAGATGATGATCTAATAATAGTTTCAGCCACATCAGTTAAGAAGATAGAGAACTTACTGCCCAAAATCTCGGAAAATTCGAACACATGGGCAAGCAGCTGCTCTTTGATTTTCAATCTGGACAAAACAAAATGTCTGTTTCTTCCCTACCATCAAGTGAATCGTGAACTATTCATCAGGTTTGGTGGACGAACATTCCCTATCGATATAACAATTAAATATCTTGGATTCATTGTTGAACCTTCATTTCTGTGGCTGGAACACGTATCTTATTTATCGAAAGAGACACGAATCATTGGCTCTAAGCTCTATATTTTTGCCGGCAAAACTTGGTGCCTCTCTACAAAAGCAAGACCAGAACTTCGTTTAAGAGTTATAAGACCTATGCTTTTATATGGGGCTGAGATACAGGGAGTTAGGGCACATGACTCACGTATTGTAAAACGCTTGCGATCAGCACAGCGGCCGTTCTCTCTTGCTCTTGCTAAAGCCTACAGGACCACCTTAAATGAGGCACTAGACATCCTCACAGATTGTATTGCCCTAAACTTAGAGGTAAGGTGTCGCTATCAACAACAACTACTAAGGAAAGAAGGCTACCCTGGATTTGATCTCCCTCTCATGACCATCCAGAGACCTCCACCTTGGTTAGAACAGTTGGCGTCGACTACTAAGGTCGTTTTGCGCCTTTTACACAATTTATATCTGTACACAGCCCGGAACAAAAACAAACATCCATGCCCACGGCGAGATTCGAACCCGCGACCGCGACCAGGTGGACTCGAGAACTAGAAAGCCTACGTTCTAGCCCTCTCGGCCACCTGAGGGCAAATGCTAGGTGGAATTATCATTCTGTATCTATTCAATCTTGGGAAATGCTTTCAAAAAGAAGCGACGTAGATATTTACACTGATGGCTCTGGCGTATCAAACAATATTGGTGGAGCATTTGTGGTGTTCAAAGATAAGGATTTGATAAATAGTCAGATTTTCACGCTGAGGCCCACATGTTCTGTGTTACAGGCTGAGTTGCAAGCTATCATCGAAGCACTGAGTTGGACAAAACTTAACAATACCGCTGAACATTTAAATGTTACTATTTTTTCTGATTCTGAATCGGCCCTCAAACAATTGATAGTAATCACACCCAATCTAGACAATGTGTTCACGCAAGCAATCTCTTATCTGAGTTACCTAAAAACATAAAGGTGACACTTGCCTGGGTCAAAGCACATTCAGGTATACCAAGTAATGAACTCGCAGATAAGACAGCAAAAATGGCTGCACTATCTTACCCAGAAAATGTTTTACCTAATGTCTTTCCCTTTTTTAAAAGCTATAAAGGAGTAGTATTCAAAGAGGCTCTAAAAACCTGGCAAAGAGAATGGACAATCAGTTCAAAAGGTAGGATGGTATATGAATATATTGACACAGTCTCAACTACTATGTTAAAGTCACTATACAACACAACTACTATGTATAAATCACAATACAACACAATTTATATCTGGGCATGGTAAATTCTTAACATATCTTCAACGTTTTAAAATAAGACAGAGTGGATCTGCATGCCCTAGCGGCAAAGGTGATCATGGACCAGACAATATTCTAATGATATGTGAACATCCACAAATTTCAGAAGCCAGGAAGACACTTCGTGTTACCTTACAAAAGAAGAGATATGCTGTCTCCTTTCAAAAAAGGGTTCTTCTGAATAAAGACATAGTCGAGGCATTAAACATCTTTACTATAAAGGCCCTACTAGCTTATGACTTTTAGTTACAATTTTTCTAAAACTATAAAAAAATTAATAATTGATGTACATAAATTTCGGACTACAATGTGTAGTTCTGGAACAAGCAATTCTTCCTATTTTTAGCTAGTTATTTTTGGTTATTTTTTTATTATCACTGGTGATCAATCTTCATTATTTACAACAAACGAAAAATCACTTGTTGTAATCAGTGTTTTGACGTAGAACCACGTCTATCAGGGGTGCAGCCGAGGAAAAATTCAGACGCGATATTTCGTTCAAAAAGTGATGTACATATCTCAGTCTATATCTTTCTATCACTATATCCTACAACCATGGTCATTATCTCCTTGGAAAGAGGAAGGTTGAGTCTTGAATAATAAGCAAAAATTTCACCAAATGAGCCACTGGGTCAAAAGTTACAGCAAGTCAAAGTTAAGTGTATTTTATGCTCGCCATCGTAATAACGGAGTGGCGCTGCTGCAGCATATACGTGTGCGGCGTGTATTGGAACTAATTGGAGCTAACCATGGCCTACGAGAAAAGGCCTGTGCATTTAATATAAAGAAGGCCTGTGCATTAGGTATAAAAACATGGAAACACGAGCGTTTTAAGATAATATCATGAAATCCTGTCATCTGCCGGCGAAATCAGTACATCATCATTTATATGAAATCAGCGACGGTGGACGTTGTCACAACAAAAAAAATCTTACAATGAGTTATTGCCCGATTATACAAAAGAGTGGGTTCGCTTCTAGTTTTCTATTAAAAATATATTGTAAAATAATAAAATATATATTATTTTAAGCAGATTAATTATTTTAAGAAATGAACTTTGAAGTTTTGTTAATTTCTTAAACAAAACAATGAATCTGACTAAAATAATATATGTTTTCAAACATGTTGTTCTTAGTTGTTTGTAAAAATACACTGCTCAAAATAATTAGGGGATAGTGCAAATAGAAGCAGCTACAAATAGAAGCTTTTGACGTTTGTTTATTGAAGAACAACATCAAATGAGCAAATTACACTTGAAATTAACTGATTTGGTTATGCAAATGAGATGCAAAAGCAATCCTCGTAATTGTGTAGCAAATGCTGTGCTTATAGGGGTCAGCAGAAACAGATCAGAATCGATAGGAGTGACACACAGTAACTCTTCAGTAGGGTGTATGGTCACCCAACACTGCCAGAACACACTGACAACAATGTGGCATTGAAAGGATCAGATTGTCCAGGAGTTCTTGTGGAATCCTCTGCCATTCTTGTTCTATAGGATTCAGGTCGGGAGAACGTGGAGGCCAGTCCATACGTTCGATGCCTGCTTCCTGAAGCATGTTATCAACGAGATGCGCACGGTGGGGTCTTGCATTATCATCCATGAAAATGAAGTTGGTTCCAATTGCTCCCGCATATGGTACTACTATAGGGTGCAGGACTTCATCTCTGTATCTCACAGCAGTCAGCGTCCCGTTTCTGAGGATGTGGAGATCCGTACGACCACCAATGCTGATACCAGCCCAAACCATGATGCCACCACCACCAAAGGACTCTCTTTCTCGCACAAATCGTGGATTCTCCGTGTTCCCTGTTCCCGCCAGATCAGGACACGATGATTGTCAGGCTGCAAACTGAATCGTGACTCATCCGAGAAGAGCACAGTTGACCACTCCGCACGGGTCCAATGACGATGTTCCTCAGCCCATCTTCTACGGATTCTACGGTGTGCAGCAGACAAAGGAATGCAAGCCATTGGTCTCCTGGCATACAGTCCGACACGATGATGCCGATTCCTTATGGTCTGGGTGCTTATCTGTCGTTCAGTGGCACTACGGAACTCTCTTTGCAGCTCTGTTGCATTACTGCGCCTGTTCCTTCGTGCCAGTAAGGACAAGTAGCGGTTATCTTGTGCTGTTGTGGCTGATGGGCGACCTTGTCCTCGTCTTCTTCGTACTGTACCAGTCTCTTGAAACCGATTCCACAACCTGCTAATGACACTTTGGGACGTTCCTAAAGCTGCTGCTACTGTTGTCTGCGTTTGGCCAGCTTCAAGACGTCCTATTGCTCTTCATGCGTCGCATTCAGGCAAATCATGCTGCTGAGGCATTGCAATAGCTGGGGAAATGCACGATGTCCACTCTGAAGATCAAAGGAATGTGCAGATACTCCAGAACTGTCAGGCTTTATATAGTGCATTTTCACCAGTCAAAGAAAAGAAAGTTTTGCACCTCATTTGCATAACCAAAAATCAGTTAATTTCAAGTGTAATTTGCTCATTTGATGTTGTTTTTCAATAAACAAACGTCAAAAGCTTCTCTTTGTAGCTGCTTCATACCCATCGTGCAATATCCCCTAATTTTTTTGAGCAGTGGGTAAAAATATATGGATCTTTAAAACAACAGTAATTTTACGACATAGAGTCGACGCGTTTCAGCCGTGGCTTTCTTCAAGACTGTGTGTATAAAGATTAAAGAAGCTTAGAAGAACACTCAAGGGGGAGAGAGGGTTGGGGTAGGCGGGTAAAACAACAACAACAGGGAGGGGGGGAGTCTAGGAGATTGCTGCATTCGTAATTTAAAACCCAATGGGAATAGGAGAGTTCTGGCCCAATTACTTGTGCAAACGGAAAACAATACAAGACTCTATCTAGAATAGCTCAATGGTAGATTATCAATACGGCAGGTATGCCCCATTTCATATCAATTGTTACTTTTCATATCACAGACCCATTCTTCACAAAATTGTAATGTAATTGAATATAGTAACTTTTTTTTAAAATTTTGTTCTTTTTTTTTTGCCAAAAAATACACACTAACGGTAACCAATAATAACATGCAGTAGTAGTTCTACGCCTTAAAACCCGCGGCTTTGGCAGTCACCAGAGCCTCCGTCAATTTTTTTTTTCGTTTGTTGTAAACAATGAAGGTTACATAGTCAGCCCTCGTTGGATGAAGCAGTCAGCAGACAGTGAGCAAGCAGCAGATAGCGAGCAGGCGAGTGTCTCCAAGTGAATAAGTGAGCGCACCCCTAAAGAGAAGGCCTGCGCCCAGAAATGTCATACATTGTTACATCATCACACCAAGTCATAAATTAGGTCGTATTATTGGTAGAATGAACACCTCCTAGAGAACAAACGAAACAACTGAAACGTCATACATTGTTACATCATCATATTTCGACCATTGTTAATCGTATTTCTACCAATAATCAGCCTTAAATTTGGTCGACTTATGATGATATAACAATGTATGACGTTTCAGTTTTTTGGCTTTCTTTCTAGGTAATGCCATTAAAAATGACGTTTTATGATGTAACTACAAAGCCAACTAGAAAGACAGGCCCGGACCAACACCTCCTAGAGAGAAAGCCCGCGGACCAAAGGTGTATGCATTGTTACATCATCATCAAGCGGCCAAATTTAGGGCTTATTATTGGTAGAAATACGATAACAATAGCTTGATGGTGATGTAACAATGTATACACCTTTTGTCCGCAGGCCTTCTCTATAGGAGGTGTTGCCCGGACGCAGAATAGTCACCTGACCATAGCAGTCTGACCAACAATCAAACTTTCATTGTTTTAAAGAGGCTGCACATTAGAGAACCCTTGCTAGGCAAAATTTGCGGCTCCTATCACGCCATCCTGAAAAGGCCCTAGCAGTTGAATGGGATCTTAATGCAAACCGGAACTAACCAAATCCTTATTTTGACCCTAAAATCTTTATCAACTGCCTTGTGAGCATATTTATAACGATTTATCAGTTTTATTTTTAAAAAATACCAATAACGAATATTATAATTTGAACTCCTGGTTTTTGGAATTCCTTGCACTACGAATACTCATTAGTTAATGCCTTGTATCTTCGACAAGTTCACTTCTCCATCTGGGAAGTGATTCTTTTTCTATGCCTCTTTAACCAGTTTGATTATAAATTGAGTTTCAGATCCCGTCGTCTGACAGATCGAGATCATTGAGATTGTCACCGCTTTCCAGAACACGGAATAGGTAGCAAAAAAGTGCTGACTTCCACAGTGTGTGCGTCAGGGGCACACAGGTCCAATCCCTGGAATAATTGTGTGGGGTGCGATCAGTTACAAATCGCGATCACCCTTTGTGGATAGAACATTGAACAGCAGGTGATTGTAAAACCACTTCTTCTGTCCTTGCAACAGGAGGCTAACATGTTTTTCCAGCAGGATAACACTCGGCCACACACAGACACATGTTAGTTTGAGGGCCTTATGGCATGTGCCAGTACTTCTCTGGCAATTACGATCTCCAGACTGATCATTAATTGAGCACGTGTGAAACGTAATGGGAAGTGACGTTCCTCATCGCTGCACACAAGCTGCAGCAATTCTACAACTATGCCACCATATTCAGGAGCCTTAGAACAACCTAACGGTAGCCCAAGACGACATCCAGCATCTTTATGACCACTTGTATGCAAGAGTCGAGGCCTGCATTAGAGCTCGCGGCGGTTATATGACCTACAAAAGAGCCATTTTACGTGAAATGGAACACCTAAAAAACACTAGGAGAGAGTGAGGTTATCTGGATACCGAAATGTTTAGCATTTTTTTTCTGAAATTAGACATAGAAATCCACTTTTTAAAAACACGAGATATTGCTTCTATACCTTGAAAGTCGATTACTAAATTGTTGTACTTTTATGACTGTATTTTATTTTGATATTAAATACTATATGAGACCCCCCACTTTGTCCCGGTTAACCCCTTGTATCATGTTAACTAGGATAAGCAGTGGGGTTAACTTTGATCAACGTTATAACTCACTTGAAAGAAGTTACACAAATTTTTTGTTGTTTTATTAAGTATACACATCTACGTATATAGTTTTATTAATTCTGCAGCAAGATCTAAGCAATATGTGGATGATTTCATTATACAATATAGCCTATAGGCCTACTTAATGAATATTAGGTACATATTGAGTAATGAAAGCATTCACCTATTTTTTAGACCTTCCTATGGAATTGAGTAAACTGTTAAATCAATATTAAACCTTAACATGTTTGCAAAGCGGCGGTTTTGATTATACATGGTTAGCATAGGAAGTTTCACAACAACATTCATTTTATCTACATCCGTAATGTCTTCTGGAGACTTCAAAAACTTGTTGCTTGCTTCAATTCTTTTCAGCCACTCTACAGTGTAACTATCTTTATGTATGGAAATAAATTCTGCAGTATATTTACGTCCGGATTGTTTTGTTTTTCCATGGACCCAGATCACTGCATAGTCTCCTATGTTTAATTTAGGTTTCTGGCCTACATTATTCCCTGGATCTTCTGGTGATAGCTCTTCTGAAACGTTATCGTCATCTTCATAGTTTTTGCTTTTCATTCCTTCTGGCTTTCTTTTCAGCTGCAAACGCTGCTTAAAGAATATTTTCATTGCTTTAGGTTGTTGATTGTTCTTATTTTTTTGCGGGATGCTGCGTCTGCTTCCAGCTGTTGCTTGACAGGAGTGTCCGTTAGCACACAACTTTTTCTTTTTTTCCTCCCCTTTTCCATTTTCCTAGGGCCAGCCTTCAGATGAGGTCTGGTGACTTCTGAAGGCTGAGATGATGTTGAAGTACTCAGTTTTTTCATTTCTTCCTCTTCCTCTTCATAAAACCCGCCTCTTCCTCCTTCCTAAATTCAGTTCCCCTGGTCGTTTCTACCTTCTTCCCAAGATTCATAAACCTGGCAATCCCGGCCGTCCAATCATCTCTTGTTACAACACCCTCTGTGAGCCACTTTCTGCTTATGTCGACCACCACATACGCCACATCCCACCCAGTCTTCCTTCCTATATCAAAGACACTAACGATTTTCTCTCCCATATCCAGCGCCTTAACGACTCTAATTACGATTTTAAGAACGTCTTTCTCTGTACACTTGATGTCTCTTCTCTCTACACTAACATTCCTCATGATGATGGAATTGAAGCTGTTCGCAACAGTCTCGAGGCTAACAAACCTTTCCAAGTTCCTTCTACTAACACAATCTGCCTTCTCCTTAACACCATCCTAACCTCCAATTTCTTCACTTTTAACAATGGTGTATCGATACATCGCATATCACTAGCGTAGGGTAATTGCAAGAAAACCGTAGAGCGATATTATTCCCTCCTGGCGGCAGCACTGGGCATGAGGGCCTTGTCTACAAAGTGATCAGAGACGGGTTCCCTGCCGATTTGATTTTGATGGTGAAATCCTTTCTTGACGGCAGTTCCTATCAAGCCAAAGTTGGAGAAGATCTTTCCACACCCCGTGTTGTAAAGGCCGGTGTCCCTCAGGGTTCTGTCCTCGGGCCTGTGCTATTTAATTACTTTGTACATGATTTCCCGAAAACCGATAATTGTAATCTGTATTTTTATGCGGATGACACTGCCATTATGACATGGGCACACCAGCCGGCTCACGTTATCACTCGGCTGCAGTGCGCCTTGAAGCAGTTCGAAGACTGGTTTAACTGCTGGAAGTTGAACCTTAACGTCGGAAAGTGCAAGGCTTTGTATCTCAATAGGAAGCTCAAGCATCCCCCAGATTCTCTTGTTCTGTTCAATAAGAAACTGGAC
>JAHWFO010049872.1:16754-43203 GCA_023313115.1 Rhysida immarginata
TCCTTAACACCATCCTAACCTCCAATTTCTTCACTTTTAACAATGATTATTATATCCAGTCCAGTGGTAAAGCGAGAGCGTTCAAGTACGCCTCAGATAAATACGGCCGAGGAGAAAGAATGGCCGGAATTATTGAATGATTTGCCCGACACGCCTGAGGGCGAGGAGTTTCAAAAGAGATCGCCCCTGCAGTCTGAAGCAAGTGCGCACATTCATGTACATTTATTAAGACGTTGTTTGTGTTCCATGAAGATAGCAGTGACGGCCCAGGAAGCCCAGCGGATGTGGACTTTTCTCTCAGAAGTGCTTGAGCCAGGAGTGATGCTGAACGAGAACCCGTGGCCGGTGGAACGTCCGTTCATTCGCCGGGTATCACAGGAGACGTTCCCCGACTCTTCGCAGAGCCCCTCACCGACTTCGCTACAAGGACGTTGGTTGTCGCGGCAGATTTGGAAGCGTCTGATTTGCGACAGCTGAGTTCTCTAGACGCCCGTGTAATTCCAGTGGGAAGGAGCGTCTGGATTACACCGTGGACGCATGAAGCCTTTTGGCTTCCTGGATTGGGCGACATAGTGCCCTACATGAGGTGGGTGAACTTTCTGTCCTTTAAAGCTCTTACGCTCAATCGCATATACAGTTAATCTCTCCTACGTTCCTGTGCAATATTTTTCCCGCTCTTGCGCGCTGCTTAAAAGCTCAGGGCATGGCAAGGGGGGTGGAGCTTCTAGGAGAGTTTTTCTTTTTCTGTCTGAACGCATCGACTCACATAAGCTATTTAAGCAACGCGCGCGTTTGGCAAAGCATCTTTTTTGCACATTGCGCAACGTTTAGTATCTTTCTAATTCGCCTCTCTTTTAACTATTTATTTAGTTATCAACAGCTTCAAGCCCATTATTAACGCGAGGCGTCGCCGTTTTCTTTACGGTGCAGCGGAGGTAGCGTCCAATTCTTCGTAGAAGATTCCGGACTTGGCGCAAGCGAAGCAAGACGATAGATGCCTGAGTCGGTTGCTACGTCCGCTGTAGTCTCAGTCATCCCAGTCTGGGTGATGCCAGGAGTTTTTGTGTTAAGCACCATAAGGGGTCTATTTATGGTGCCCCCTTATCTTTGTATACGAATATTTGGATCAAGTTTAGTTTCCAAATTCACTGTAAATCTGAGGTTCGTTCCTTGGATGGACCAAGACCAAATTCATTGGTCGCGTTTGTCGTCGCCTAATTTTAGAGTTCGATAAGAGGTCCGTTTAAATTGTAAATCAGTCTTGTTGTTCGATTGTTAAACGGAAGTGGCCATTCCGTTCGGGCAAAGGCCCAAGGCACTAGAAGTTTCTTGCGTGTAAGCAAGATCGTGCCCGTTTCATTTTCTTAAATGTATAATTGAATCAATTTCATTAATTTATTTAAATTCAATAAATAACCTATGCCAAAAGATATACTCTGTTGTCTATTTTTAGTATGCTTATACTTCCACTGCGCAATACTCTTTAATGCATACTCTTCCACTGCGCAATACTCCTTTTAATACACATAGTAAAAGGAACGTTTATAAACAACCTGGTCAGTTTTTATGGGGGGAGGGGGTCAGATTTTGTCCATATATGACCACCAATGGGAGGGAGGGTGTATAATAATGACCAGGTGGTCAAATTAATTTCAACATTATTCAAAATTCAGCATTTCAATATCTTTTTTAGGGGGGTGGTCTAATTTCTCTGATCATGTAATTTTTGAGCGGGGAGGACCAAATATGACCACCTACTCTAATACTATGCCACCGATGATCACAGAGAGGGAGGGGGTGAAAAAAGGGGCCAAATGGTTTATGAACGGTCTCAAATGTGATTCACCATTGCTCACGTGTTGCTCAATATAATTCCAGAATTACCTGGTTTTTCTATCTACCTCATTGTTTCCTCAAGTAACTCAAGACCCTTCCTACAAATTTAATTAATTTCAGCTTTATATAACTTTTAGTTGCTTTTTTATCATATCAATGATATTTTTAAAAACATTAAAAAAATAATATCCCTGAATCTCCTTTGACTATGTAAAAATTCCTGGCTTTTGTTTATGCTCTAAATTTTCTCAGCAAACACAAAAATTATTATTGTTGCTAAACAGAATGAATCTCAGTGTGTTGTATAATACTTCAAATGTAAAAATGATGCTTTAGACTGCATGGAATTTGCAAAAAACCCTTATCTATGAAAATAATAAAATTATAATACAAACTGTAATGTAAGAAAATAAAAATTATTTTATTTAATATTAAATCTTCGCTCTTCTTGCTCATTAGAAAAAATATTTTAAAATTCAAAAAATTAATTTTTATCTAATATAGCTTGTCATTATTAAAAATTAATTTTGTTTTATGTATAAGGGTCGTACAAATGAAAAGGAAAATTTGTGTGGGGAAAAAAAGATGACGTGTAGGATCGTAAGTTTTTGTTTTCAACAATTGCGAAACCCCAAATTGAACAACAGGTTGCAAGTGTTGCACCACGTGAGAAAGAACGATAGCTCGCGCTTCGCAGCTGTACGAGTGATCGCTTCGTCCAAACAACAAAATGGTATCAACGAAACAGGAACAGAAAGCAGTAAATTCGTTTTTTGGTATGTGAAGGAGTTTCAGTATCTCAAATTCATCGTCGTATGCAGAACGTCTAAGGAAATGATTGCCTAATCTTCACTCATGTTTGGGCATGGAGCAAGAGGTTTTCGGAAGGACGGTCATCATTGCAAGATCATCAACGATCTGGACAAGCAAACCACCCCATCACGGATGATTCCAAGCCAAACTTGACGCTGTCTTAAAGGAAAACAGAAGAGTGCCATTCGATGTCGTGGTTGCTAAAGCTGGCCTTAGTCGTGGATCTCTTCACTCCTTTACCAGGAACCATCTGCACTACAGAGAAATCTGTGCACAATGGGTCCCGCATCATTTGACATCAGAAGAACTTAGAGTTGGAATGGCCATGTCCCTGCAACATTTGACTCGCTATGAACAGGAAGGAGAGAGAATTCTCGACAGAATCGTTACAGGGGATAAAACTTGGTGCTTTCATTTCCAGCCCGAAAGCAAACGGCAAAGTCGTCAATGGAAGCATTATGGGTCACCATCCCCGAAAAAATCAAAAGCAATCGCAAACAGCACGGGGAAAAGATTTCAGTCGGACTATGAAGTGAAGGAAGAGGTTTTGGAATCGTTCCACACGCAACCGAAAGACTTCTTCCATAAAGGAATTACACACCTTCTTACACAGTGGGATAAATGCCTTAACGCATGTGGAGAGTATTTTTAAATTTTTTGTATACATTTTGGATAAAATAAATAATTTTCGTTTTCATTTGTACGACCCTTATATTAAAAACTAGCTGAAGAATCTAGAGAAAAATACAGTTTTTTCATATTTATGTATACAAGGTGGTGTACAAACTTTGGGCGGTGATAGAGGGATCAAATCTAAGCAACATTTCCCTCTTTCATTTTTTTCTCTGGGTATAATTTTTGAGATAAAAAATGTTGGATGTCGCGTAGACGTAATATGCCACTAAACCCATAGTTCTGGAACACGTCAAAATCATGGTCAATCATGTAATAAAAAGAACAGAAAACACATCCCATACAGTACAATAATGTGACTTGTTTTTTATTAAACATGCCAATGTTTTACAATAAGTGTTCAAATTGACTCCCTCTAGCATGAATGCAAGCTTCACAACGTCGCCGCTTTGACTGACGTAAAAAGTTCAAAAGTTCCTGGTTTTTTGCGAATCTGGTCCGCAGCTACGGCGATTCAGGCTACCAGGTCTTCATCGGATCTCATTGGTGTTTTGTATACCAATGTCTGTAAGTATCCCCACAGAATCCAAACGACTGTTTCCTGCAGGTAGGATTTCAGCATTTTTTATCTCAAAAACGATGCCCCGGAAAAAAAAATGAAAGAGGTAAATGTTGCTTAGCTTTGATCCCCCTACGTTATTCGAAAACACCATGTATACACAAAAAATGCATACACACTTCAGCAAAAGAAAAAATTATTCGCTAGATGCAGCTATCGCCTTGCCACCTTGCGACACGAATGAGAACTAATCAAACTGGGTCGGAATTGGACTCTCACGTGCACTATCTCTCTTTCATACGTATTTCGTTTAAAATGTCAAATTCAAAAAAATTTTGTTGTATCCCACAATGTAATTCGTGGGCAAGTGATGGCGTGAGCTTTCTTTACTTTCCAAAAGTGAAAAACCTGCGAGACCAGTGGATTATTAATTTTAATTTGTGGACGAGTACAGGGTTCTCGCCAGGCCCTTTTGAAGGGGCGTACCGCCTGGCTGGTTTCGATGACCACCCAGCTGAATTCACGAAAATTTGTACAATACTGCATATTTTATTAGCTTTTAACTGTTGCCCGCCCGAGTATTATTTATCTTTCCACTCAACTGATACCTTTCCACTACCTTTTCTGGGAGTAAATTTAAGAATGGGCGAGTGCAAGTACAAACCTCATTTGCACTCCTACATTAATATATAGTGTTATTAGCACTAATTTGTTATTATAATTTATAATTTTAGATTACATGGACAGCTGTAAGATGAAACGTTTGAAAAAGAGATCATGTCCCACATTAACATTATGAGGCGGAAGAGTTATTCCACTTGTTTGAAAACACATGGTGAAAAATTTCATTTTTTCTTCTTTTTCTCCGTGAATCTACAGCAGATAATATGTTTGGACTTTAAAACTTCTTCTCCTTATCCTAAGTAGCTTAAAATAACGGAAATTGATACATTACGAGCCATTCCAAGTAATGTTAATGACTAAGTATCGCATGTAACTACCCAGTTTTGCCAGCCATTTTGGCTCGACTGTAGCGCCGTCTATAGGAGCTGAATCTAGCGAAAATAAAAGTTGTAACACTAAATTTATACAGGCATCAAGCGAAGAATATAAGTCCTCTTGACTTCTACAATAACGTTGAGATATTTTTGAATACGGCGAACAGTTGCTCCTATCCATTTCTTAGCAAATTCTTATCCGTAATCTCCTATGTCTAGGTAGCAATTGTGGCAATGTCTTTTATTGGGATCGTCTTCATTTAATACATGTAATAATATTGGGGGTAAGCTTTCGATTTCGCTGTAACGGAAAATATTACAGATGATACTTAGTAAAGTATGTATACGTTTTTGGCGGACTCTGTAGAAAATAAGAGATACGTTGTATTCCCGCGCGAACGAGGCCAACAAAAAAGCCTTGCATCATTGTTGATGCTGCTTCACGGAGCAATCGCAGAAGTCTTCATTAGACAAAGCAAATAACGACGTCACAAATCCGACTCAGATAAAAAATAAAAGATACACTGTATTCACGTGCAAAAGACTTGCCGTCATTGTTGATGCTGCTTCACGGAACAATCGCGAAAATCTTCATTAACAAAGCAAACGTCACAATTTTTAAGGAAGCCAAAAATCCCATTCAGTTCCAGGTAAATTGAATTTTAAAAATAAACTAAAATGGAAAGGAAGAAAGAAAAAATAAAATCCTTTCTTTGTGAGCACCTAGAAGCCAAGAGAAATATTCTTGCCAAATTTCAAGTTTGTAGGCTTTGTAGAGATTTCGTGATGAATGAATGAATGAATGAGTGAGTGTATACATTTTTCGCTCTTTCTTTTATATAATAGTATAGATTAAATTTACTCTCTCGGATTACATAAATTATCAGTAATCATTACTGTTTTCTCGTGATGCTAACAAGTACTCTACTAAACGAAGTTCAGCTTGTCAGCGCCCTCTAACGTCAAACAGTTGCAAAACTAATCAAGCTGATTACTGTTGTTTTCTGGTCAACTGAACGGGCCTTTACTGTCTAGGGGGCTATGGCTATGGAAAGCAATAATTTCATCCACGATTTTGGCGCAACATACAAACACGACCAACTGATTGTTGACTCAAACACGACGGGCTGATTGTTCGCACATGCAAGCAAACCAACATAAACCAAGTCTATCTACTATTACTAAAATCCAAGCTCTGTCTGTTCTGTCCCTTTTTAGACCCCGTCCCTGCAAGACATACCCCGGAACCACCTTTTGTTATAGATAATTCTGGCCATATAGGGGGCGATAGGGGATTTTGATCCAAATTTTGGGGGTTTTTTCCACAATAAAATTTTAAATAAATTCATTTTTCCTTCATCTCTATGGAATTTTGGTTTCATGATGTAGTTTGTGACTTCATGTTTGTTTGCCAATGGGTTTTGTTTGTGCGTATGGTGATTGTGATTTAGCGTCTTAACACTACAGTAATGTAACTATACTATTGTTGGAAGTAAAACAACAAAGCATGGAAAGAGAATTTTTATGAAAATTATTATCCTCATGATCTGTAAATGAAGGTGATTGTTGATCTAGGCAAAATACCAGGGTTTATGACTTTTTCTGCCACTTGTGGTATGCAGTCTGAAAGACCCCTAATTTTATTTGTATTTCTATGGTCAGCAAATAAGATTTATTTAAATGGCCTTGCTTGTTGACCATGGTTTAAATTAATTGCTAAAATATAATAAACGCTGGTTTTAAACATTGCGAATGGCTGCTAATCCGACCCGATGAGACGGTTCGCCTTTTATAGTAATCTGTTTCTTAACTGATACAACAAGGGTAGGATGGAATAGTTCAACGACCATCTTAATTTGCAGATCATGATTATCGTCAAAGGAATATTGGATGTGTGTCATTATTTTGGGGCCCTCTGTTGGCAGAATATGAGTAATGAATTCTATCCAACATTTATCCTAAAGGCGGATGAGTGACATCCTATGTTATTTATAAGTCTATAATAAAAAACTGTACCATTCATGCATTTGGCCAATCTGTATTTACTAATGAATATAAAGCCCAAAGATTATGATGGAGTTTTCAATGCGACAGAGAGACACCAATCACTATTTTACACGTTTGTGGCAATCACTACGTGGCTCTACTCCGTTTAGAAGAAAAGCCATGGCAGACACTAAATTACACTTATTAATGTCAATTTTTATGCAATGAGGAGAATTTTTATGCAATTTATGCAATTTTTAGCAATAGAAGAGAAACTGACATTCCTGAGAATGAGAAGCGATTTGAGAATTATGGTTTTGGTTATTTACTAAAAGTTCCTTTGATTGTCCTCAGACGTGTCACAGAATAATTATTTAATAAATGTTCACTAAAAAAGAACTCAAAAAACTTTTGTTTTTTTTTTGCTTTCAAAAAAAGCAAAAATATTCGTAAAAAAATCCCGTTTTTAATTATTAAATTAATTACACTGGGTAACAAAATTTTAAAAATTTCCTGCTTCCGAGATAAAGCATAATAGTCATTTCTTAACGAATTCAATGTGCTGAACACGAATATAACTAAGAAAAAGCTGAATTGGCTGCGGTTTCTTAGTAATGTGTACGAATTTTTTAGAAAAATGTATATATGTAAATATTATGATACATGTTAAGAATACCTTTATCATCTTCGGACTTTCGTTTTTTTTAGCTTCTCGTTTGTAAACATCGTGGGGAGCATATCTGATGATTTTGTGGCCCCATAAAAACGCCCTCTTTAATTTTGGATTCAACTGAGTCAGTTCGACATGTGGCATGTCTGAGTCGAGGGAAGTTTTCATGTAGGTGCTTGAATTACCACGGCTTTTACCAAATTTTTTACAAGTTCGAGGTTGATGTGTAAAGGAGGAATGATGATTTTGTGTAGTTCTGCCAGTGGTGAGCGTTGTACAATCATTTCTCCAGGTTTAAAAGATGCTACAATACAAATAACAATATGTCAATATCTTTGCAACCAGAGCCAATCAACTTTTTTCAATGTGATATTCGTGTTCAGCACGTTAAATTCATTCAAGATTGGGTACTTTCAACTAAGAAGCAATTTCATTGTTGCCCAGTGTTATTAATTAAAATAATTAAAAACCGAGTCTATTAAACGTGATTTAGGAACCGAGTCAAGAAAAGGGACAGACAAACAACACTTGAATTTATTAATAATGGATGGGTGTATGTATGGATGGATTCTTTTGTATAATATTACTAGCAGAGGTACCCAGCGTTGCCCGGGATAATTACACTAGATAAACAAAACAATCTCAAAAATTTAAATTATAACTCCGAATTGTATAAATATTAACTCAATTAATGCAACACAGCGCAAAGGACTAACCATTCTACGAAAAATACGAAAAACAGGAATTCTAGGTGATATACCGGGACTTTGTCTAAACTCTTCTTGACTTGCCTCACCACTGCGGAGCCTCACCAGATAATTTAGATTCAAGTTTCTCTTGCCCTTGACGTAGAAGCTCTTGCTCTATTCGAAACTCCCGTTGTTAGGATGTTTCAAATGCCCATATAGCTTTTTCTGTATTAGTTGCAGAGTTTTTCTGACCAATACTCGTTCTTTCTCTTTCCTTTCCACACACATTAATTTTCACCAGTCGTCTGAACGTTTGACAGGAAACTCAAGGGAGACACGCGTGATTTATTTCCCTCATCAATAGACGCTGCCTTATTAATGTTCTGACACTGCATCATTATTTTATGATCATTATTAATAACTTTTGGAAACGTACGTTCAATCATCGCATTATCAGCATCTCAGTTGCCAAAATATACACATTCCCACAGAATATAGTCAAAATGTCCTTTTTAGGACGCCCGAGTGCCATATGGCACTTTTACTCGTTTTTATAATATAGTCAGAAATAAAATTTTTTATCTTTTTAATCATTCTGTCTAAGAAAACGAAAATTACTGTATTCTATACAGGAAACCCTTCTCTATAATAATAGAGTATAATTATCTTAAAGAATGAGATGTTGTATTTATTATAATTAATTTAAAATGAACAGGCGTGGATGTTACAAACTAAACGTCGATCTTATATACCCATTACATACTTCTTCATTTTAAAAAATATTTACTCTCTACTTAATAAAAACCTGCTTTTTATGAAATTTCGTAGCTTCCTTAATTGTTCTATACAAGTTTTTCTGCATAAATATATATAAAAAATTTTTTATATTACCTTTACTCCATCCTTGTAATTTGAGTGCTCTCTTTGTTTTCGATTTCTCGAAGTTGAACTTTCGCGCAAAATTGCGAGATTGTTATTGCAGTTGGGTATAGGGAACTTCTTTTTATTTTAATCCTCAGAGTCTATTCTTTATTTTAAGTATAATGATAATTCATAAAATGAATTTAGAAAATAGAAATAAAGTAAAATGTAGGCGGATTCACAACAATAAGGTGTGACTGCCGCCATGATGACGTCATTTCAGAATGCATTCCGAAATCCCCCCCCCCCTCCTCCTCCTCTACAGGGCCACTTCAGTGCTTAGGAGTTTGGAATGTAATTTTGTTTTTATCCGTTTATTGTTTACTTTATAAAGAATTGTTCACGTCACGTTAAGACTTATAATTCGGATGTGGACTAGTTAGAAATTAGAAATTATAGTTAGAAATTTTTGGTTAACGTTTCATTATTTTGCATGAATAATAAAACATCAATTGAACCAAAAAATTGTTTTTTCGTTTATGCACCAAATTGTAATAATTGCTTTTAATTTTAAATTAAAATATATTGTAAAATTATATTTACAATATCCAAAATGATTGTAAATTTATTTAAAATTCGCACATAAATTCATTTTCAATTAGCTTCATATGAAAATGTAAACAGTATTCATTTGTTTCTATATGAATTTTCATGTTTATAAACACATGTCATTGAATTTTATAAAAAATAATACAAATTTTATAATAATAAATGAATATTTAATTTTATTTTAGCATATATGCAATTTGCAAGCGCTATTTTTTTTGTATAAAATGCACATAAAATCACATTCTCAAGAGCTCTCTGGTGGATAGAGGCGGGGCCTGGATTTTGATTGGTTGTAGTTAGATCTACGCGATTACGTCAACTAGCATTAAATTACGTCATGGCGCCAACTTCAAACCCCTGAAATCTCCACATAGTTATGAAAAAAAATTCATAACATTGATAATAAATAAAATTTCTTAATTATTTTTTAATTCTCATACAAACAATGAAATACTTCACATTTTCGGCCTAACTTACTAATTGGAAATAATTTCCGGTTTTTTTCTAAAAATTCATTAAAACAAGATTAATTTTTCTTTACTCATAATTGTATTTTTCAAAGTTATTTTTAAAAATAAATTATGCACATAATATAAAATATACTGTTTCATATAGTGGCCTAAACATCAATAAAATCTATGGAAAAAAAATTCGCCATAAATAGATATACTTTGGCTAGAAAAAATTTTTGAATAAATTAGCGCAATTTTCCCGTTTTTGATCAAAATTTTCCCGTCCTAAAAGGGTTATGAAATGTTTAGATCTGATGAGCTACCAAATAAGCTAGGTAAAACGCGGATCTGACGTTTGGATCTTATTAATTTTTGTACTACCCCAGCGTGGCTCGGACTTATTTTTGGATTAAATTTTGCAATATCTTAAAAATAAACATTAGAAAACGCTCAGAATTAATACAGTAAAAATTCTTAATGAAAATTCGAAAAAAAATTTTAAAGGCTTACAATGGATGGACTTCTCCAAGGATAATACTGCTTGTCTAAATAATTTCTTACTCACGTAATCTTACTTTAGATGTACACGTGCTGTTGTTGCAATTCCCACTCATCTCTCGATGTCTTGAAGCAAAATTGGCCATTCATCACCTTGTGTAGTCTAGCGGTTGCTGATTCTTTTATTTATTTGCTTATCATTTGCTCAATACAGCACGGAGCTAAAGGACTGCTTCCTTTGTCGTCTTTCCACTCTTTCTCAATAGTCTGCTAACTCTCCATTATCTCCAGTTACTGATCATTTTTGAAGATTTTCGAGAAATTGTTGAGTACGAAGAACTCTCTTTTCTAAGAAAACTCTGAATAACAGGAATTCTATGCAATGTTACAAATTGAAACTTATCTACATTGCACAAACTTTGCCTTGCATTGTTGGTCGTGCATATACAGGGTGTATCAGGTTCGATGGTCATGAAGTAACTAAAGTGATCCTTTGCATGATTACAAACTTAAAGTTCCTTATGCAAAATGTTCAAGACTCAAATGTTAAGGGTCTAAACATCACGCTAAATTTGCTAAAAACCTGTCGAAAACGTCTTTTAATCTCAACAATTGCCGCCGATTTAATTGTATTCGCCCCTTTGAATTTAATGAACTGCTGGTGCGGAAAATTCATAAATGACGTAACGACGCAACTTAAATTTTGAGTTTTCGACATTTTCGATAAGGTTGGTTGGTTGGTTTATTAGAAATTATGGCGTCGACTACTAAGGTCATTTTGCGCCTTTTACACAAGTTATATCTGTACGCAGCCCGGGACAAACACAAACATCAATTCCCATGGCGGGATTCGAACCCACGACCAGGCGAACTTGAGAACTAGAAAGTCTATGCCCTAGCCCTCTCAGCCACCTAGCCGGCTTTTTTGATAAGGAATTTTAAGTTTGTAATCATGCAAAGGATCACGCTAGGTACTTTATCACCATCGAACCTGACACGCCCTCTATATTGTTGCGTGTTGACACCATTGTTGGTACCTATTGTTGCGCAATCATTGCTTGCATTGTTGGTCATGAGATATATATTGTTGGTCCGTGCAGAGTGTTTGTGAATTATCGTGTTGATACCATTCTTGATACCTATTGTTGCACAAACTTTGGCTTGCATTGTTGGTCATGAGATATTTCTCATTAATATACCTTGACATAAACATGAATATCAATTTTTTATCAATAATTATTATTTTTTTTCGAAATCAGGTAAACAGTGACCTTCCCCATGCTTTGAAGGTCAAGTAAGCAAAATTTCATCAAGAACGGAATAAAAGTGTAGATTTGTATAAGAAACAAACAAACAAACCCACAAATAAACCAACGTCCTTCTTTACGATAGAAAGACTAGCGGAGGTATCCGGCGTTGCCCGGGATAAATACACTTGAAGGTAAAGACAACAGTCTCAATAACTTAAATTAAAAATCCCAATTGGTTAAATAATAGCTGAATAAATACAACACAGAGCAAAGGGACTATCTAGTATGGGACTATCTACAGAGAAAAAAAAGACTCTACGAAAAATACTAAAAACAGGAGTTCTTGGTGGTATATACTAGATACTTTAGACTCAAGTTTTTCTTACCCTTCACGTAGAAGCTCTTATACCCTCTTGCTCTATTCGAAACTCCAGTTGATCAGATTTTTCAAATGCCCTTATAGCTTTTTCTGTTTTAGTTGCAGAGTTTCTCTGACCAATACTCGTTCTTTCTCTTTCCTTTCCAAACACATAAATTTTTGCCAGTCGTCTGAACGTTTGATAGGGAGCTCAAAGAAGACGCGCGTGACTGCTTTGCCTCGTCAATAGACGTTGCCTTAATAATGTTCTGTCACTGCTTTATCATTTTATGCTCATTAATAATGATTCTCAAAAACGAACGTTCAATCATCGCTTTATAAGCATCTCATTTTCCAAAATACACACATTCCCACAAAATATAGCCAAAATGTGTTTTTAAGAAATATTTGGATCTAAGTGATAACCCGGGCATGGTTCGGACTTTTTTATTATTTTGGATTAAATTTTGAAATATCTTAAAAATAAACACATGAAAACACTTAGAATTAATTCAGTAAAAACTCTTAATGAAAAAAAAAATTTAATCGCTCACAATGGATAGAACTCTCTAAAAATGGCATGCTAGCCTAAATAATTTCTTACTCACGTAATTTTTCTTTAAATGTACACTTTATGTCGTTGCAGTTCCCACTCTTCTTTCGATGTCTTGAAGCAAAACTTGACCATTCTTCACGTTGTGTAGTTTACCGGTCGCCGATTCTTCTATTTACTTGCTTACCATTTGCTCAATACAGCACGGAGCTAAAAGAGTACTTCGACTCTCGTCTTTCCACTCTTTCTCAATAGTCTACTAACTCTCCACTATCTCTATTTACTGATATTTCTAAAGATTTTCAAGAAATTGTTAAGTACTAAGAACTCTCTTTTCTAAGAAAAGCCTGAATAACAGGAATACTATGCATTGTTACAAATTGAAACTCATCTATATTGCACAAACTTTGCCTTGCATTGTTGGTCAAGAGATATATGTTGTTGATCCTTGCATAGTGTTGGTCCATGCAGTGTGCTTGTGAATTGCGTGTTGATACCATTGTTGTTACCTATTGTTGTACAAACTTTGCCTTGCATTGTTGATCATGAGTTATTTCTCATTAAATGGCTTGCTATAAACCATGAATATCGATTTTTATCGATATTTATTATTTTTCCGATTTCTGAGGTAGACAGTGACCTTCCTCATGCTTTGAATAAAGACCGGAATAAAACTGTAGATTTGTATTAAAAACAAACCCAGCAAAGTTTGTGCAATATAGAATTCAATGCATAGAATTCCTGTTATCCCGGGCAACGCCGGGTCCTCTGCTAGTCTTTCTATACATATAAAGAACAATGTTTGTTTGTGGGTTTGTTTGTGGGTTTGTTTGTTTGTTTTTTATACAAATCTACAGTTTTATTCCGATATTAAGAAAATTTTGCATACATGACCTTCAAAGCATGAGGAAGGTCACTGTCTACCTCAGATTTCGAAATAATAATACTTATTGATAAAAAAATGGATATTCATAGTTATGGCAGGGCATATTAATGAGAAATATCTTATGACCAACAATGCAGGACTAAGTTTTTGCAACAAGAAGTATCAACAATGGTATCAACACGCAATTCACAAACACTATGCAAGGATCAACAATATATGTGTCATGACCAAAAATGCAAGGCAAAGTTTATCCAATATAGAATTTAATGCATAGAATTCCTGTTATTCAGGCTTTTCTTAGAAAAGAGAATTCTTATTACTTAACAATTTCTTGAAAATCTTTAAAAATGATTCGTAACTGGAGATAATGAGTTAGCAGACTATTGAGAAAGAGTGAAAGACGATAGAGGAAGCACTCCTTTAGCTCCGTTCTGTTTTGAGCAAATGGTAAGCAAGTAAATGGAAGAATCAGCAACCGCTAGACAACACAAAGTGATGAATGGCCAATTTTTGCTTCAAGACATCGAAAGAAGAAAGGAAATATCAACAACATCAAGTGTACACCTAAAAGTAAGATTACGTGAGTAAAAATTTATTTAGACTAGAAGGCATCCTTGGAGAGGTCCATCCGGTGTGATCTTTAAAAATTTTTTTTCGGTAAATCAAGTTCCGGTATCTCACCTTGAATGGATTTTGTCAGTGAAGAGGTAAATTCCTGTCTTTCGGATTTTTCTTAGAACGGATAGTCCCTTCGCTGTATATTATAGTGATTGGGTTATTATTTAACCAATTTGGAGGTTTAATTTAGCTTTTTGAGGTTGTTCTCTTTACGTACAAGCGTAATTATCCCGGGCAACGCCGGGTCCTCTGCTAGTTATATATACAGAAGAAAGAAGAAGGATGTTTGTTTGTGGGTTTGCGGGTTTGTGTGTTTGTTTCTTATACAAATCTATAGTTTTTTTCCGATCTTGATGAAATTTTGCATACTTTACCTTCAAACCATGAGGAAGGACACTGTCTACCTCAGATTTCGAAAAGTAATTAATTATTGATAAAAAAATCTATGGCAAAGCATGTTAATGAGAAATATCTCATGACCAACAATGCAAGGCAAAGTTTTTGCAATATAGATAAGTTTCAATTTGTAACAATGCATAGAATTCCTGTTATTCAGGCTTTTCTTAGAAAAGAGAGTTCATAGTTCTTAACAATTTCTTGAAAATCTTTAAAAAAGATCATTAACTGAAGATAATGGAGAGTTAGCTTACTATTGAGAAAGGGTGGAAAGACGACAGAGGAAGCACTCCTTTAGGTCCGTGCTGTATTGAGCAAATGGTAAGCAAGTAAACAGAACAATCGGCGACCGCCAGATTGCACAAAAAGATGAATGGCCAAGTTTTGCTTCCAGACATCGAGAGAATATTAGGAATTGCAAGAACATCAATTGTACACCTAAAATAAGATTACGTGAGTAAGAAATTGCAACAACATCCAGTGGCATCCTTGGAGAGGTCCATCCATTGTGAGCCTTTAAAAAATATTTTTTCGATTTTTTATTAAAAATATTTACTGTATTAATTCTAAACTTTTTCATATGCTTAGTTTTAAGATATTGCATAATTTAATCCAAAAAACAATGTCCGAGGCACGCCGGGGTAATCATCTTGCACATCAGATACAAGCATTTCTCAAACATTCATTTTGACTATATTCTGTGGGAATGTGTATATCTTGCTGATAATGCAATGTTTGAACGTTCGTTTCCAAGAATTATTAATAACGAGCATAAAATGATGATGCAGTGACAGAACATTAATAAGGCAGCATCTATTGATGAGGCAAAGGAGTCATGCGTAACTCAGTTCCCTTGAAACGTCCAGACGACTGGCAAAAATTTATGTATTGGTCACAGAAACTCAGCAAATAAAACAGAAAAAGCTATATGGGCATTTGAAACATCTGAACAACGGGAGTTTTGAATAGAGGAAGAGAGTAAGAGCTTCTACGTCAAGGCCAAAAAAAACTTAAGTCTAAAGTATCTGGTGATGTTCCGCGGTGGTGAGGCAAGTCAAGACGAGTTTAGATAAAGTCTCGGTATATCACCTAGATTTCCTGTTTTTCGTATTTTTCGTAGAATGGATAGTCCCTTTGCTCTGTGTTGTATTGATTGAGTTATTATTTAACCAATTGGGAGTTTTAATTTATTTTTTTGGGATTGTTCTGTTTACCTACAAGTGTAATTATCCCGGGCAACGCCGGGTACCTCTGCTAGTTATATATATAGAAAGAAGATAAAGATAAGTCTAAAATCGGTGATTCTACCAGAATGGGAGCATTTCTGAGATACTGAAAGGTGTAAAATTACGTATGGCCAATGACTTTCTTGTATAATAACATTATTAGTTCATGTAGTGACATACTTCTAGTTGCTCTTTTATTAAGTGGCAGCGCTGACGTGTATACGGTTTACGTAAGAGGGTTCAAATTAAGTTATATGATGTATCAAAATTGACATCTCTGTTACCAAAATTAAATTAATCTAAATGATAATCAATCATTTGTTGCATGCTTGATTTTTTTAAAAACAAAATAAATTTATTAAATTTTCATTATATACTTCTTTTATGCTGAAATATTTAATAAATTATTTTTTTTTTCAAGTTTCGTAAAATATAAAGTTTTTTTTAAAATTTTAAATGCTTTTTTTGCTGACAATCTTTATTTAAGCCTTAAATAATACTTAGAACCATATTTTAATAATGTAATAAACATTCTATATTATTATTTCTTAATAAATACATATATTATTATTTTCCTTCATAATAGTGTAACGTAACAGGGTTGAATATATAACAGAGGTGAATATAAGCAACAGAGTTGACTAGCATTTAGAGAAAACCTTGTATTAATTAACAACATTGATCTTATCAAAAATATTTTTATCATGGCATAATAAACGACACAACCTTCTCTGTGCTTTTTTACTGTTTTTTCAGCGTTTTATAGCGTTATTTAAGTTTATTCAAATCTCTCTAACACTCGGCATGGTATCTCCGACTCTGTTGTCTCCACGTGCTTTTTGAAAACTAATATTAGAATTGGTGCTCCCAAATTCTTTTCCCAAATCAGGGATTCAAGAGGCAGGGGTGTAATTATAGGATGGCTAGTCTGGCCAAGGGCTCCCTTTCTTCGTGAGCCCATAAGAGTTTCTAGCCAGGGGCCTCCACGCTTCTTGTATCAGGAGGCGTAGCAACATTGCTATCTTTCTCCCTTTTCCTCTGTCTTCATTATGCTTCCTTCCATTTTCTTCTAACTTTTCTCTGCTCTCTTTCAGTATCTCAGATACATTTTTAACGACACCATCATATATGTTCTATTTTTTCCTTTTCCGTGTTTCCTATTCTGCTCTCAAATATTTTTCTCTTCGTTTGGATCAGTATCTCTTTTCATTCTAAACTGTTGCTCAATTTTGTAGCCACGGCTAACTGAAATTATTTGTATAACTTAAATTAAAATATTGAAATATCTCTTTTAAGGGCCCACCTAAAACTTGCCACTGTTGACCATGGCTATATTATCAAAATTACGTGCACTAATTTTGGAGCACAATTTTTGTAGCCTATACTTCTATAATATATAGGCTAAATATATGTAAGTATATATATGTATATATATATAGCACAGTCACCTTGATGTTCCGATTATTTAGGTAAGCTAACTTGCAGGTTATAGGCTATAAAAATGTACTCCAAAATTAATGCACTTAATTTTGACAATATACGAGTGATATTTTTAAAGTAAGATCCGTTTCGTAATTAAAACAAAACTACTATATATTTTTTCAAAATTTCTTCTATATACCTTTAACTATTTTTTCATATTGTTTTAGATTTATTAAATATTCGTCATAGCGCTCAATGAGTTTCTGCTTTTCCACTTCATAGAAGTCTGCCGCTGGTGAGGAAAGTCTCGCAGTTTTCACTTCTTCATCGTCGCTGAAACGCAGGCTGCCGATGAACTCCTTTAGATCCTGAAACAGGTGGTAGTAACTGAATACGAGATCCGGACTGTTGTCAAGTTGTTCCCATCCAATCTAATCCTAAGCAGGCTTACTGTAACGATGGTGTTTTTAGACCCATTTCATTCAGTATGACATAAGCACCCTCAGGTCAGTGTTTAGGCAGCTGCGCCGATAGCTCATGGACTTCGCACGAAGAGACGTCACTTCCTTAGTGACTGGCCATCTTGGTTACACACAAGCGTTGCTAGGAAGAGTTTAAATTATTTTCTCCTTTTGAAATTAATTTTGGGTCGTCATAAAAAACGTAGCGATAAAATATAGTTTCATTGCACACTTTCTGATCACTTATGTAGCCAAACTAGTATCAGAATCAGCATATCTAATACTTAGCAACGACATGTGTGAAACCAAGATGGCGCGTTGCCAAGGGATAGAGCTAACTGGTACGTCACTTGTGCGAAGTCCATGGAGCTAATGGCATGGCAAAATGGCTACTATATGAATAAAGTCCACCCTGTTACTTATTACATAGTAACAGGGTTGACGGTAATAGGGTGGACGTACTCGGTTATAAAACAGGTTTTCTGCATGTTAGCCCGAACAAGTAATCAAAACTTATTTCTACTTTAAAACAAAAACCAGCCAATTTTCTTTCGCGACAAACCACTTCCCATTATAGTGGTAAATTTACTCATAAACATGATAATAGTATTGACATCATGTTTCCTACTTTTCAGTTTAATCTTCGCTTTTCCAAGTAAATCCATAAAGGTACGTGTTTAGACATTCAGAACTTATCAATCATCACCTGGAAAGGATTATATAAACATGTCGTTATTTAAAAATAGTAAAACGCTTCGTTTCAATATTTTCATCTTGAATAACAGAGTTGACTTTTTTAACATTACCCCCCAAAAAGCTGAAATAACTCTGATTAAAAATAATTTATTAGAGATTTACGTGTTAAAAACGAAATAAAAGAAATATTAAGAATCGGATGGCATCAACAAATTTTTTATAAAAAAACCATTACGTAAAATAAAAATGTTAATTATCTCGTTCAAAGCAAAACGTTACAAACAATATAATTATGTTCAGTATAGGACTGCATCTAATAAAAAATTTAAAAAAGTATATACGCTTCATAAAACATGGTAAAAATTAATTTTTTTTAAAGACATAGGACCATTTAATCTTAGCTTAGGTTTGGAATTGTTTATGCAAGTCCAAAACGTGCAATAAATATTCATTAAACTTGCGTTTATATGTTTTGGTCCCATTACGGCAGAATGACCCAAATACGAATTATAACAATATCATTAGTGATTAAAATAAGGTTACTGATCGACTTCTGTCATATTTAGTTCTCTCTGAAATGGCCTTGGTCAATAGGCGACATTTCGAACAGGAAATCTGGTTGCATCACGACATTGAGCAATAAAGCTCGAAGTTCTTTAGTTCAAATTTACCCATAGTTGAGACATTGACATCGGCCCATCAAAATCACTTTCGGAAATTCACGCATAGATTCATCATTAAAGTCGCAATAGCTATTTGAGCTAGACAATGATCATCTATTCCGTTCACTTTCCCTCTTTCTAAAGAATAACGATAGGTTCTAGGAAAACTTGTCACGTGGTATTCTAATGCTAACGTCATCCACTGTACTTAAGTAGATGTTTGTGACCATAGCCATCAATCCCGACTCTTGTTCTTAGTTTACCATGAATGAAATGACGGTAGACCGAGCATTTGAGGTTGGTGTTGCTCAGTTAATAGGAAAAGAATACTTCGACTTTGCTGATAGGTATTGGCATTACTCTTTATACGCATGCTTGATTTACATTCTATCTGTATATTGCTTGAAATACTTCATGAAAGCACGCCAAAAACTAGAGCTCCGATATATATTAACGATGTGGAATTTGACATTTAGCCTGTACAGTGTGATTTCGTTAATTAAGATATTTCCTCGTTACATGCAGGTAGTCTACAAGAACGGTTTCCGTGAAACTTTGTGTTCAGTGAACGAGATCGAAATGGACAATGTCACTATGTTCTGGATCTATGCATTTGCTTGGAGCAAATATTTCGAACTGGGCGACACCGTATTCATCGTACTTCGCAAGCATCCTTTGATCGTCCTGCATTTGTTCCACCATTGTTCTACGCTGGTCATGAGCTGGTATGTCCTGAGCCGAGGTTATCAAAACGTCGGTGTTTCTGGGTTGATGATAATGATAAATCTCTTCATTCATTCGGTAATGTACTTCTATTTTGCATTGAAATCTTTACGTGTTACATTATCGAAAAGCGTTTCCATGATCATCACGAGTCTTCAGATCCTGCAAATGTTGGCGGGCATCTATCTCCTTCGGGTTACCTTGTCCATCGACGAGAAAAGCCGCAATTGCCAAGTCGATCGCAATATCCTCAAAGCCATCGTCATATTCATCGCTTCCAATCTTTTTTTTTTCATAAACTTCTATTACCAAAGCTATTTCAGTATGAGAAAGCAAAAAAAAATCCATTCCAAGAAGGATTAAAGAAATACTGGTATTTATAAGATTCTAAAAATGCATATTAAATGAATACATAATCAATATTCTTGCATAGTTAATTGTAAATTTTCTTTAATTTTTTTTCATTATTAACGATATTTTTATCATTTATAATTCCTGCAATTGTAAACTGGATTTTATTTAACATCATCGTTTATCTAAGACTATCACCAAGATGGCACTTATAATCGTCTGATAATGTAATAAATTAGATTGTAAGATTTTGTAATTGTAAACTACGGAATTAAAGGATGTTCCATTTCCGTATATTCTTGTGGATTTCATTCGTATTTAACTTACTTTAAATTCCAAATATTATCAAAACTAAAGCATGAGCTATATTATAGTTATATTTATATTACTGTTAAGTTAGTAGTTTACTCGAAATTAACTGTTTGAATGTAAACTTACATAACAGAATGGCTGATTACAGAAAACTTACATGGTTGATCAAAATACTTTCCTTTTTTCCATTAGTTCTTTTCTATACACTAAAATTGCATTAGTTATCGCTAAAATTATGGTTCATAGGAATTTTATATTTTCGTAAAATTATATTAAAATTCGAACTATCGTTCCTTTTTAAAACGAATAAATAAAAAATTACTAATTATTTAATCGTAAATCATAGGATAGTGTGCTTTGAAAAACTGAACAATTGCTAACAACCATTTTAATTGAAATTCACGTGTGAGAATTGCCATCATTTCTCGCAATTGTATTCATAACATTTTTATTACAACTTGTTCACCGCCTTCTTCATATTCATTCAGTTTCAGGCTAATTGATATTTGATATTGAACTTAAAATCTTTAATAAAATTTTAAAATTTCAAAATTCCCAAATTATCAAAGTAATATAATAAATCACAAATAGATTTTATATAATTCAGCCAGTTTTAATTTCCTTGGATTCTTCTTTATTCTCTAATTGGCCTTTTTGCCTTCTTTGCCGTCTTCTCGAGCACTTTTGAAGAACTTTGTAATTACTTAAAAATATTTTTTATATCCAAACCTTTTCAGTAAGCACTTAGTTGCAGATAAATATTTACCATTGTCGATTCACTTGGTCATGCGGATTCTCATTATTCTCACGTCAAGCACCGTGTCAAGCTGCGTACGTAAGCTTTGTTTATATACTTGACATTTTATAATATAGGCATATTTATGTTATTAGCCTACCTGCATCTCCTGTGATCACTCTTTGTTATATTCAACTTTCTCTTTGTTGTTAACAGATAATCCTATCAAGTTATAAAAAGCTATTGCAACCGGTAAAAATGATGCACAGTTGCACGAGACTGTGGACGCAGACTGACGAGGGAATAAAGAACTGTACTATATCCATAAAGAATTTTAATAAAACAAGGATTTACGTATGCACGTGATCATCAGCGCAGTACGCAGGCTAATACACCGTCATCGAAATCTATATACGTATATTCGCCTCTCACTATGAGGAATCTTCATGTAACGAACTGTAAGGATGACTCCCTCACTCTCAAAGTGTATCAATATAAAATGTTTTCTTTCTTTGCGCCAGTATTTACAGTATTTCTGTACTGTATGTTACAAATGATATGCATTAAAATGTATGACTTTACTTCGCTACGCCATTTTGTACGCGTTTCATTGCAGTGATAAAAATAACAAACTTAATGAGTTAACGTGTACGTGTAGAGTACATTATTTATGGTGTGAAAAATACAAAGAGGAACGTTCGGTATATCAAATAAATATTCCAACACCTTGCTGTTCATTATAGCGAGAACCAGCTGTATTTTCTTTTTTATTAAAACTCTTCGTGGAAATAGTTTGTGGTGGTTTATTACCTCACTAGCTATAACGTTAAAATTAATAATTAAAACATTATATAATATATATCTTATGTGTAATACTGTATTTAAATATGGAGGGCATGAGTATTTGTGTTTTTCCGTTTACTGGCAAGCTTGGAAGACTAAGTATAGCCTCAATAGGCTCATCCTTTTTAGATTAAATTTCAAATAGACCCAATAGTTATTTAACATTCTCGGCATCGAAAAGGTAAAAGAGAAAATAGAAAAGTTGAGTAGTATATTGTAAATAATTTATTCTGAGAAATTAATACATGAGCACTCAAATTCCGATAATCTGATAAACTCAGATTTACTAGACAAACTTAAAATAATAACTATAATATTTAGCCATTGATTTCTAAAACCAAAATATAAATTTTTGTTATAAATTTATATAATAAACTCTCTACAATTTAATTATTTCATACATAATTTAATTATATTCTTTATATTTTATTTAAAGTATTTAAAGAAGTATATTCTACATATTTTTTTCTATTTTTTCTATTTTTTTTCCTATTTTTTTCTATTTCTTCTATTTGTTTTATTAGCTCTTTTTGTTCTATTTGTTCTTTTTATTTTATTTGTTTTTCCAATTTATTCTTTTGGCTTTATTCGTTTTGTTTCACGTTGCTTGCTTTATTTATTTTGTTTAATTTTGTTTACTTTATTATCTAAAATAATGCAATTAACTTGTAAAACTTTTGTTGCATATTATTTATATTTGTTATTTACTAACCATATTTTTCAATTTCTACTTGTATATTCTATTTTGCAATGCCCTCCTGGCCTAACTCGTTGGTTTATACCATACTGGCCTTGAAGGGCACAATTGAATTGTACTAACCCATCGAATAAATAAATAAATAAATAAATAAATAAATAAATATTTTCATGCTTTAATGGAGATCGCAGGTTATGGGAAGGCAGTTTTACAGGAACCAAATAAACTGAGTCAAGAATAAATAAAAAAAAGCATCTACATTTGATGTTTATATTAGCTAAAAAGGGAAAACCTTTAATCCACAAGAAATAAAATTGATTATTTTTCAATTCATTAATTTTATTTGTTTCATTCCATAGTGTTTGCTTATTTTTAGTTTAACACTAACTGAAAAATACGAAAAAAAATTAAAAAATATTCTTTAGCGCTTTTATGTAAGAGTAATCCTGTAAATAAAGGAAGCAATTACTAGAACTGGGTAAAATTGCCTAATAGAATATATCTATAATCATGTCTTCCTCATTTTAAACATGCCCAAAACCTAATTACTCAACTTGTATTGCCAAATTAGATTGCGTAGTTGACTATTTCTTAAGGGGAAAAAGTACAAATTTAAAATAATCTTCCATAATGTACCTCATCCTCTGTTTATTAAGTAGCTTTAATATATATTTATATCTAGGCAAATAATATCTGCATATCTTAAAATGTACTTTCCTAATTCCTATTTTTGTTATGTATCATAATCTTTTATATAAAATGTCGCTTTAATACACGTATAATTTCAGTGAAAAGGTTTATAGGTTTATTTTTCTCGTTAAGTAGGCACTGAATTAATGTGCTTTTAATTCTTAATTTATATTAAACTTTATATAAAATTATGTTATTAAATAAAATAATAGATGTTAAAGAAAAGGAGGAGGAGACACAAGAACGCTAGAATAAAACAATAATTAAAATAAAAATTGTTTGAAAGTATTATTTTTATAGTTAGAAATTTTAATTGGAATATAATTAATTTAATTACATCAATATTGATAATAACAGAAACTGTTTAAATAATTATTGTATATAGTTAAAATGACGTGAATGAAATATTAGGTTAGAGCAGTGCTAACGATAGGCATGTTCCCTAGTTCGAGTCCAGGTCGCGGAATTTTTCCTTCTATTTTGAACACCAGGAAAGAAATATTTTTTAAATGAAGTAGAGTGTAGTTTTATGAAAACTACATATTTCACCAATTATGTTTAATCTATACATACATGTATAATAAATCTGTTGTCTGTTTGTTTGTACGCGCATCACACAAAAACTACCGGACGGATTTTGATGAAACTTAGTATGGTTATAACTTATAGTCTGGGTCAACATTTAGGGTACTTTTCATCCGGATCAATCAGGAAGTTCACGAGGAGTCATATTTTTCTTCTAGCATGAAATAGGTGCTCATCGTTGGTGTTGCATTACTCCAGGTGAACTCAGAACAATGGGATATAAAATGACGTGAAAGTGCGCGAGTGTTGTTAGAGTAGTAACGTAATAACCTCTGATTTTCTTAAGCTTTTGTTACTTTGTTATTACGTTTTTAGCACTTATTGCATAATAAAAAAATTATAGGATTAAATTTCGTATTTATTTTTACAGGTTATTTACATACAGGGTGATTATAAATAAAGTTCCCCATTTCTGCGCGGGCGGCAGATCGCGTAATTGCACGCATTCTTCTTTCCTTTTCTTTCTTACCTTCCCTCTTTCTTTCTTTCTTTATTTCTTTCTTTGTTTCTTCTATCTTAAGGTAGTTGTTTTCTTTTTTTTTGTTTCGATTATGGTCAAGGCTTGGAGGATATTTATAAATTATAAAAAACGGTATCAGTAAGTGTTTCAGTGATCTTCGTTAAAATCAGATAAAACTAACCGTACAAAAAGATCCCTATTTCCAAAAAAATGACGAATTTTTCGTTGATAAAAAATATTATAAAATGAAATAAAGATCCAACTCCCACATTTCAAAATGAAACCAAAAACCCCTAACAACCAAGGAGATGTAATAACAGGAGATGGCATGACGTCATATTGTTGAGGCCCTAGCCAACGAAAAAGACAGGCCACGGCGCGGAAAAGTCACCTGATCATTCTAGGCTGAATAATAATGTAATGATCATTGTTTCCATCTTGGATTTTAAGAATCAGTATTTTTGCGTTTGTTGAAAACAATGAAGGTTGGATTGTTGATCAGCCTACCATGGTCAGATGACTTTTCCGCGCCGGGGCCTGTCTTTTTCGTAGGCTACGGTTGAGGCGTCGGCCATATTGGAAGACCCCAAGCCTATATAGATTAACTTATTTCATTAATAGAAATTTCATAAATTTCTTGCCATAAGAGACAAACAATCATGCCTTGCTGTTGAATTTTAACGTATTAATGCAATATTTAAACATTGCTCGTGTAAATCTGTGAGGATGTTGTTCTCTGTACTGTTCTTAATAACAAAATTAAAAGAGGCCTTACAGTACAACATTTTAGTTTTAGTTTTAAAAAACCAACTAGTTTCAGCTTTATTCCCGCCTTCTTCAGGGTACATAAGAAACAGGCTAGCAGCCCTACATAATAAGACCATGTAGGGCTCCTAGCCTATTATGAGGTCTCATTATGTAGGGCTGCTAGCCTTATTTCTTTTGTTCCCTGGAGAAGGCGGGAATAAAGCTGAAACTAGTTGGTTTTTTAAAACTAAAACTAAATTGTTGTACTGTAAGGCCTCTTTTAATTTTGTTATTGCTCATGTAGATAACAGCCATCCAGGGATCTACCAATATGACGGATATGGCTTCAACTCAACAATGAGCCAGTGAATAGGAGGGCGCCTCCTTTGTATTAATCCTCCTAGCTAACAACCCACAAATTAAACATAATTATAAACACTATACTCTGTCCAATGAAAGAAAAACCGGGCGTGTTTAATTAAATTTCTGATTTCAATTGTTGGACATTGTTGCTAAGTAAAATTAACAATCGCTAACAATTGAAATTAGAAAATTTAACTGGACACGCCCAGTTTTTCTTTCGTTGGATAGAGTATAATATGTGTACATTATTGTTGGTTGTTGCTGTTATTGCTGGTTTTTATATTGTTGTAGATGGTGTTATTTTTGCAAGATTGAATTTAGAAATTTAAATGTGTTTTGATGTACGGATTTGATTTGATTATTTAATACATGGGTTTTATCTGTAGGTGTTGCTTTATGTATGGACAGGTTTCGAAGAAATTTATTTTGTTCAGATTGTTAGGATGATTCGGAGATAGTGTTTCTTCTAATGTAGGTGTGTACGCATATTCATGTTGTATAAAAATATATATGCTGAAAGATGACTACTGGTAAACATATCTAGAGGATCATGGATACGTGATAGAACGCGTTAAGATCATTTTTGGTATGTTTTCTGTTTGTCTGTCTGTTTGTTTGTACGCACAACACATATAAACCACTGCACAGATTTTGATGAAAAGTAGAACGGTTATAGCTTATAGTCGGCGTTAAAATTTAAGGTACTTTTGAACCCGATCAATCATGTATTTTTCATCTTCTTCTTTTTTCTTTCTTTCTTTCTTCTATCTATCTATCTATCTATCTATCTATCTATCTATCTATCTATCT
>JAHWFO010049872.1:43213-100532 GCA_023313115.1 Rhysida immarginata
TCTATCTATCTATCTATCTATCTATCTATCTATCTATCTATCTATCTATCTATCTATCTATCTATCGTTCTCTATACATATGACAAAAGTGAATTTTTTTTGTCCGTACATTCACATCCAAATATTGCAAACTTTCATCATACAAAGAGCCCAAACAACGCCGCGTATAAAATCATCATCATCATCATCATCATCATCACCATCATCATATCATCACCATCATCATATCAACATCATCATCATCATCATCATACATAATATAAAACAATGAACTTTTCTTGTCTGTACATTAAACATGTTTGTAAAAAAAGAAAAACAAATTCGGGGGATGACGCATAAATGATAAAACATTTAAGATCATTTTTAGAATTTTTATCTGCTTGTCCCTCTGTTTTTTGTACGCGCATTACACAAAAACCACTGGACGGATTTTGATAAAACTTAGAATGCTTATAAATTATAGCCTGGGTCAACGTATAGGGCAATACCCATGGTTAACTTTTGACCCCAATCAATGACGAAGTTCCTGAGAGAATCATTCATTTTTTTATCTTTTTCTTTCTTTCTTTCTTTCTTTCTTTTTTCTGTCTATTCTACATTGACAGCTCCATTGAAAGTGGACACCTATTGTATAGAACAGACACTTTATTTACAGCGTGTCTAATAGTGCATAGTATTGCCTGTTGACCTAAGCACAGTATCCACACGCCGTGCAAACTCTTCGCCAGTTTATGATAGCAAGCAACCGGTATTTTTACCTAGTCCTCCTGCACATATTGGATGCGCATTTCTGCGATGGGTTGAGGTCTAGACTCCTGGCAGGCCACTGAAGTTCCTGAACCTTATTATCCGGAAAGCAGGCGCTCACAGTAGAGGTGTTATGGCACGGCGCATTGTCGTACTAAAACACAAATGGTCCTTCACTGAACTGCTGCCAAAACGTAAGAGTCATGGAATTGTCTAGAACGTCCAGATACAGTGTTGAATCTATGTTCCTCATGAACACAACCACCGGACAAAGTCCAAACCAGGAGGAAAACGACCACACCATTACACCACCACTGCCAAACTTCACTGTTGCGATAACACATACTGGTAGCACCCGATCCCCTGTCAAACGCCACACAGGTGTGCCCATCCAATCTGTAGAGCCTGAAGCGTGCTTCGTCGCTCCACATGATGCACTTCCAGCGATTCATCGACCAAGACCGTCGCTGTTTACACAGCGCTGCACGAAGCTGGGCGTTTACAGGGGTGATGCTATGTTTGTGGGCAGCAGCCCAACCAGTGTACCCTAAGGCATGGAGCTCCATAACGGTGCTGGCAGTTGTTCCCGTTGCCTGCTGGAAGTCCTGCTGCCGTTTTTCCGCTTCAGGTTCCTCCAGTCTCTATCGATCAGCATACGGGCTCAGCCACCTCCATGACGCCGTGTTTACAATCTTTCACGTTTCCACTTCGTGATAATAGCACTCACAGTCGATTTTGGCAGGTTCAGTTTCGCACACTCTAGCCACTAATGTTGCAATCTATGACTGCTCCACGTCGAAAATCGCTCAGCTGTTCTGATGGTGGCATTTTACCTTAATACGTGGTAAGACATTAAATGCCTCTAACTACACATGATCTTGCTGTTTTATAATGAATACATTCAAATTATTGCCCAAATCTGCATTGGTTGTTCCTTTACATTAGATATTCTCTTTTAATTGAGCAGTCAGTGTAATTTCCCTTCTTCTATACTTTTTCTATACATCTTTCTTTCTGAACGTATTTGGGGATTGATGGATAATAATAGAACGTATTAAAATAGAATGCATCTAGATGTTCACTTTGAAGCTGGGGAACGAGTGTATTTTAACTCTGAAAATATGGCAGAGCGATTAGCAAGCCTAAGGAAGGCCACTTTTCTGGCATTTGTTCGACCTTGTGAAACACACGATTTCGTGAAGTTCAGTTTTATTATGTATAATTAATTTAAAAATGATAACTCCATTTTAAGTCAAAGAAATAGAAATAAAATAAATAATAAAAACAGTTAAAAAAGTCACCCGATGTGGAGAAATACAAATATTGAAGAAGACGAAACACGGATGAAAAGAAGGTGTTGTGAAGATACAAGAAAACACAGAAAAAATACAGTAAACAGTAGAAAAAAAATCTAGATGAAAGTACTATGACCAGTAACACTTCCCTTGCTATCAACAATTCAATAACAATCATACGAATAACACTATCTCCTCAATTTTAATATCACACAATTGTTTTGATTTCTTTGTTTTATTATGTCTTCTATTATATTGTTTTAACTGAAATTTCATTCAAAAATTTGACAAAATGAAGATGGGATAAAAATCCCGAAAACGTTATTTATGATTCATTCCAATTTTGTTATCAACGTGCTACTGATCATCGGGCTTGCTTTCATCTAGTTTTTCTTCTCCTATTTACTGTGTTTCTTTCTGTGTTTTCCTGTAAAATTTCTTCACAAGACCTTCGTTTCATCTGTGTTTCGTCTTCTTCAATATTTGTATTTCTCCATATCTGGTGACTTTTTTAACTGTTTTTATTATTTATTTTATATCCATTTCTTTGAATTAAAATGGAGATATCATTTTTAAATTAATTATACATTATTCAGTTTTGTTATACTTATAAAAGCAGCGAGGTCTTTTCAAAAGTAGAAAAAGTGGAACAGCTGTGGATAGCTAGCCCGACATATTTAAATAACATGCCATTTGTAGAGTCTATACGGGGCATCCAAACAACTAGAATGCTATTACTTACGCTTACTTCTACATACAGTACGAGGACCTACTTCTGTTAACGAATTGCGAAAAGTTGTTGATATTGAATATCCTACTTACCATGCTGCATGGCGAGTTTGCACTTCTATGGTTCTACGCGATTGCTGCTTAGTAACATGGGAGGAGTGGTCTAGGGCAAACCATAAGGCGGTAGACGCGATAGATAGAAACTTGCATTTTATCAGACAAAATAAACGCTCCATGGGTGGTGTTACAGTGCTTTTTTGTGGCGACGTTAGGCAGATTTTTCCAGTAATACCAAGAGGACCCAGGGCTAATGAAATTAAAACCTGCCCAAAAAAGCTCAAAACTGTTGCGCAACGTTATACCCATGAATTTAACAATAAAAATGCGAGCGCGAACAGAAGGAACTTAATTGCACAGGAATTTGCAGATTTATTACTTAGCATTGGTGACGGCACTTATCCACAAAAACAAGGGAAAGTTATTTTGCTTTACAATTTAAATTGCACTGCAAGACCTCATTTCCTCTATGTGAGCCAACGCAAATAACAAACTATGAAAAGTTTTGGTTATGCGAAAGAGCTATATTAACCCGTCGCAACGATTAGACCGCAGCAATAAACGCTGAAATATTAACATATGGAATATGTACATAGGGTTGAGTACGTTACAACTAAACGATTTACATATGCAAATTCTCCAGCCACGTGGTTGAAAGGGCTACGCGGTCGAGAGGAGTTGTAAAGGGGATTTCGCTTCATCATCCTTAATCGTTGTACAAACGCTAGCTGCGAGAATGTTGCCAAAAATCGATAGATATTAGGAAGATTATATAAATGCACTTTCCGACGCGAAGTGGTCCTATTCCATGATTATAAAACAATTCAAATCCAGGGCTCTCACCTTTTCGAAGGCAGAAATCAAGACAACATACTAAATAAAAACAGAAAAACCGCAATACAAGCAACGTTGGACGAACGTGGACCCTCAAGAAAACGACCCACTCCCAGCAGAACACCGGAGGTTGTAGCCAAAGTCAAGCATCTTATGTCTGCAGAAAATCACAAAACTCGAGGCGCTGTCGCAAATAAGGTAGGAGTATCACAGTCAACGGTACGCAACATAATCCACAAAAATCTCCGACTTGTTAAGCGTCCGAAACCTGGTATGGGTGCATCAGGATAAATCTGCGAGTCGTACGTCCAAGTCGATGGTCGCCCATTTGCGAACACTGGAACAGTAGACAAGCATACATTCCATTCCGCTAGAAGACATACCCTTGAAATCTCCAGACGCATCTCCCATGGATTATTGCAGCTTTGGACTGCTAAAACGCACCCTTGGAAGTGGACGATCCTGTACATTGACGGTCTATGGAAAGCCTGTGAAGCGGGATGGGGACCTAAATTCTCTGCCGTGAAGTCTTATTGAATGGAAACTGCGATGCAGAGCCATAGTTCGACACCGAGGGCACCAGATGTTTCTCATAATGTCACCGTACATGGCATGTCACCGTAGACTTATGACTCTTGCAAGTCGTTTAGTTGTAACGTACTCAACCCTCTGAACAGGATCCAGAAGTCGCCCACATCGAAATATCAATAAAAACCAGACGACATTAATTAATGCTATTTAATACTATTTTATAAAGTCGTACAAATGCAAACGAAAATTTATGTGGGGGAAAAAAGAGGATGTGTAGGATCGTAAGTTTTTGTTTTCAACAACTGCGAAACCCAACGTGCAACTTGTACAATAGGTTGCAAGTGTCGCATCACGTGAGAAAGAACGATAGCTCGCGCTTCGGAGCTCTGCGAGTGATCGCTTCGTCTAAACAACAAAATGGAGTCAACGAAACAGGAACTGAGAGCAATAATTCGTTTTTTGACATATAAAGGAGTTTCAATTTTTGAAATTCATCGTCGTATGCAGAACGTCTATGGAAATGACTGCCTAACCTTCACTCGTGTTTATGTATGGAGCAAGAGGTTTTCGGAAGGACGGTCATCATTGCAAGATGATCAACTATCTGGACAAGCAAACCGCCCCATCATGAATGATTCCAAAGCCAAAATTGACGATGTCTTAAAGTAAAACAGAAGAGTGACAATCGATGTCTTGGTTGCTAAAACTGGCCTTAGTCGAGAAACTGTTCACTCCATTATCAGGAACCATTTGCACTACAGAGAAATCTGTGCACAATGGGGCCCGCATCATTTGACATCAGAACAACTTGGAGTTGGAATGGCTTTCAAACTCTGGAAAGACTTAAGTCAAAATGAAAGACCTAAAAAAATAGAGGAAATTGTATTTGGAAAAAATTTGTATTAAACTTACTGAATACAGTAAAATAAAAAATCGGAAGATAAGAAAAGGAAATGTCGTGAACAAAATTTATTTCAGGGTCCCTGCAACATTTGACTCGCTATGAACAGGGAGGAGACAGATTACTCGACAGAATCGTTACAGGGGATGAAACTTGGTGCCCTCGTTTCCAGCCCGAAAGCAAACGTCAAAATCGTCAATGGAAGCATTATGGGTCATCATCCCCGAAAAAATCAAAAGTAATCGCAAACAGCACGGGGAAAATGATGTTGACTGTGTTTTTTGATCGTAGAGGCCCGATTTTAGTGGACTTGCTTCAAAAAGGCACCACAGTTAACGCAGCACGATATGGGGATATATTGAAGGCACTGCGCGTCCTGGACTTCTTACAGAAGGAGTGCTTCTTCTCCACGACCACGCGCATCCTCATACCTCAAAAGCAACGGTAGACCTCATCAAAAAGTTCTACTAGGAAGCAATGTAGCATACACCTTACAGCCCTGACTTATCCCCATGTGACTTTCACGTGTTTGGGGATCTCAGGAAACATCTAAAAGGCCACAGTTTTCAGTCGGACGATGAAGTGAAGGAAGAGGTTTTTGAAAGGTTCCACACGCAACCGAAAGACCTTTTCCATACAGGAATTACACGCTTTAACGCATTTGGAGAGTAATTTTAAATTCCTTGTATACACTTTGGATAAAATAAATAATTTTCGTTTTCATTTGTACGACCCTTATATACAACCCACCTATATTTTTACAAAACATGCTCAAAATATAAAAGTTTTAAAGCAGCCGATGAAGGTTTTCAACTTTTTTACACTATTTATAGACAATCAGTTTGTATGTGCGCGACTTATGGATCACCCTGTAGAATATATCTTTATCAACAGAGTAATGGAATAAGAAGACGCTACTAACATCCGGTTGTATTTTTGGATTCCCTGAGCGCACCCGGCCTTGCGTCGCTACAAAATTTATTAATGTTGGAATCCCCATAATTCTGCCCACCCAAACTGCGTAACGGCACTCGACTGAGAATTAAAATCTACAGCAAAACAAATATAAGATCAGATTTTAACAGAATGCATCGGCGCTGGTGAATTTATACTCCGAATACCCCTCTTTGCATTTAGCTTTCCCTTCAGTTTTAAACGTGTACAGTTCCCGGTGAGCTTATGCTACGCTATGACCATCAACAAAGCCCGGGGCCAGACTCTGCATGTTACGGGCGTGGATCTCCTTCTCAAGGTTTTTATTTCGCACGCGAACTCTATATGATTCTTTCCCGTGTCATAAAAACTCCAACACTCTTTAAGTATGTGAGTCTACTGTTAACATTGTTTACAGATTAGCTTTGTTGTAGTAAAAGAAAATTTCTTTTTAACAGACTTCAAAAAAGGAGATTATCAATTCGATGCGTATGTATGTAATATTGTTGGAATTGCACAATATTCGTATATGTTAGTCTATGTGGGCTTCTAAACGAGTATGCCAAATTTCATAAGTGTGTGTATATATGTATGTTTGTCCACGTATTTCTCAGAAATTTGAAATCGAATTGCAGTAATTTTTTTAGGAAACAGTCCAAGTTTCATCAAAATCGGTTCAGTAGTTTTCAAGATATGGACTGATATAGCTAGACGATAGTGAATGTTTCATCAAAGTCAGTTTTTTATACTCCGTTTATTTAGTTGTTTTCTTAATGTCTTTGTTTTGATCATGGTCCAAGGCAACGAGGATACCGATAAAGAACGCCATCAGTTTGTGTTTCAGTATCTACGCGTACGAAGTCGCGGGCACAGCTAGTAGTAAATAATGCTAAGCGTTGAAGAGTAAAGGTTTGTTGATTTATTAAAATAATTAAAAGTGAATGTTACCTGTACCTTATCTATTTACATGCCTTTTCTTCACGAAGGAAGGATAGTTCAGAAAGGCTGTTCTGAATTAAAAGTAGGCACACTTGCTCTTTGGCATCGGGGTCATTCTCTAGGATTATGCAATGGCTCATGAATATTTGGATAGAGTTCTAGTCGGTCCTCGAAGAAAAGGAAGGAAGTGGAGTAAATTTCTGTTCCTTTTAGATAATTCTTTATAAATAAAATCAGCTGATATTGATGATTTAAGTAAATCATGTTAATTCACTCTCTTCAGTTTTTATCTATGTTTTATCTACCGATTAGATCTATTGTAGATAGTGGTGATTTAGAGACCGTAAAGAAAAAGACCGAACCTACATAAATGTGTCATGTTAAATGTGGAGTGAAGAGCAAGCTTAAGATGATACGCAGTTCTTTGTGCGGTTAAGTGCGCCTTCGTGATAGTAACTCTCCTTTTCTTTAACACGGGAAGACGATTTTAACGTTCTTGCAGAAGTATGTCGACAGATATTAGAAAATAACGGAAAATATAGCAAACTTTGCTCTTTTGTTTCTAATGATGTCATTTTTCTGCCAGTACAATTAAAATTCTAATTTTTAGGTTTATATGAATACTTTCGTGCACTTTTATCTTAGCAGTAATGTCAACTATGTCGAACAGCGTGACACTATCATCTAAATGAATTTAATTCTCTAGAAGGAAATAACAGCGCCGAAAACGTAGTTTGTGTCGCATTTTAGAAATTATGAGGAAACCTTTAACTGCTTTTTTTAAAAGAAATAATTGTCAGATTCGAAATAGATTTATATCTTGGGGGTCTAGGCTGAGCTCATCGACAAGCAGTCGACTGTCGACAAGTTTCGATGGTCACGTGGTTAATGACGCATTTGTCGATTCGAGCTAGCATGGACACGACTTGTATACAGTATCTACAGAGTCTACAGTGTACACTTGTCTACTTGTCTACAGAGTCTACAGTGTACACACTCTACACCGTCGATTTTCGAGTGTAGACTTTGACCATCGACAACTGCCTACAATTCTGCCATTCTTGTCTACAATTCAAGAGCAGTCGACTATGCACTTGACGATCGTTATTTCAGAATTTCGCAACAGATTTCTTATTAAAATCTTTTTTCCTTCGTTTCCGGCCTGCAGGCTAAATACACACAGCTCAAGAATACACATTTTCTAAAAATATTAACAAAAACTTGTTTAAAAATATTTACATACATGAAGTACTCTCTTGTGCTACGAAACCTGAACTGTGAAAATGATAATATTGTGTGTCTACAGTTATGTGTTTATGTATGTATTTATGTGTATACATGGATAAATGTTTGAAATTATTTGTAAATGTGTGTAAACTTGTGTATATCAGTGTATATCATCTAGCCATACGTGTGTAAATTTGTGTATAAATGTGTAATATGCCACTTATTGACGGTTAGATTTTGTCGAGATCGACAGCTTGTCGATGAGTTCAGCCTAGACCCCTTATTTATAATTATCAATGAACTTGTCACTTTTCCTGATTGATACAACTAACTGCTACACTGAGTGGCCAGTTTAATAGGAACACCCATGACTATGCAAATCCGTTGTCATAGCAATTGCCAGAGTATCAGTTGGTCACGTGAAAGTCGGTACCAATATAAATCGAGAACACACATGTCAACTGCAAGTGGTTTGACCGTCACCATGGGGAAAACAAAGGATCTGAGCGACTTCGAGCGCGGGATGATAGTTAGCGCTCGGCGAGGTGGACTGAGTATTTCCGAAACCTCACGTTTTCTAGACTTTTCCTGAACAACTATTCAAGTTTTTACCAGGACTGGTTAAACACGAAAAAACAACCAGCCAGAGACAAGCCTATAATCGCAAACGACTCGTCGATCCAAGGGCGAGCGTAGGATGGGAATGCTTGTTCTTTCGAATAGAAAAGTCACGAGTCGTCAACTAACCGTGGAGTACTAGAGTTGACTGCAGAAGTACATCTCTGAACGCACTACACGCCGTATATTGGCAATGACGGGCTACACAACAGCCGATGGCCAGTCCGGGTACCTTTTATCTCCACCCAAAACCGCAAAAAAACGACTCCAATTTGCCGGTGATCACTAAAACTAGATCGTCGAAGACTGGAAGAAAGTCTGCTAGTTGAATGAATCCCGTTTCCTATTGCACCATACAGAGCACGACGCGATGGACCCTTCCTGTCCGGTTTCCACTATTCAGGCTGGTGGAGGCTCTATAATGATCTGGAGAATGTTTTACTGGCATATTCTAGATCGGCTGTAGAACAACGTATTAATGGTCAGGGCTACCTGAACGTTGTTGCCGACTAGGTTCATTCCTCTATGGCTACTGTGTTTCCCCCCATAGGAAGGATACTTCCAGCAGGACAATGCTCCGTGTCACAAAGCTCGTATCGTCATGGAATGTTTCCAGGAGCACGATAATGAATTCAACTTACTCGTCTGTCCACCACAATCCCCAAATTTGAACCCAAAAGAACATCTTTGGGATGAACTGGAACGGGTTATTCGAGGCATGGATCCACCGCCATCCAATAAGCAAGAACTGGGAGCATCTGTTGCATCACGGAACAAAGATTCCAGCGGCTAATTGAATCCATGCCAAGCCGAATTCGTGCTGTTATAGCTGAGTTGGGATGGCGCAACACAATATTAGAGGGGTGTTTCTAATCAACTGGCCACTCAATGTATGTAGCAGAAGCAGAGGGAGAGTGCTAATTTAGAAGAATCAAATAATTTAAATTAATCAACCTTTAAATTAAAATTCCTTTGTACAAGCGCTTTACGCTGTGGATACGGTCACGGCGCCGTGACTTGTCAGCGTTCACGATGGTAGAAAAAGGGAAGTGACGCGATCAAGGACAGAGTATGCGCTTCGCGCAGCGGATGATTAGAGATGAGCGAAACGGCAATTTGGCAAGCAAGATTCGTTCAAAGGAGAGTTAGCGGATGATTAGAGATGAGCGAAACGGCAATCTGGCAAGCAAGATTCGTTCAAAGGAGAGTTAGCGAACGATTTAAGTGCAGATAGTGAAATCAGACAAATTCACGAAATACGCAAATCTTTCCATGAATTGTACAAAGTCTCTTTACCGCCCGTGTTCGAACACTGGAACGAGGAGGTGTGGTGATACTGCCCGTCTTTTGATCGTCGCTATGCATCTACGGCCGCCTGTTTTAGATCTTGGACATAGATTCTTTTCGTTTGATGAGCTAGCGAGATTTCTGCGGGAATATGAAGAAAGCAATTTCATTCAACGTTAGACATGCCATTCCAGAACTATTGACGGCGCTCGAAAGTGGGAATACACGTTTTGTGAAAGAAGAGCTACGTTACACAGAAATAACGTGTAAGTCGAGCCCGTCTACTGGTCATAGGCCAAATAAGAGGTGGGATTTCATCACTTAAAATGAATTACAAATGTGAGAAATTTGTCACAAATTTATCCAGGGCTACCGCCAGCATGGGTGTTATGTGTGAATCGCGCACTGGCGGCCGAATTTAGGGACGCACATCAGCGATCAAAAAGGGGGCCCCACCCCTCCTCCAAAAGACATTGTACAATAATGGAATCAGCAATAGGAACTTGCATATTTCGTGAATTATGTGATTTCACTATCTGCGCGTAATTCGTTTACATATGCATGTACGCGAACAACTCCTTTCAACTATTCTTGCTTGTCAGAGTGCTGTTTCGCCGATCAATAATCATCCGTTGCACGAAGCGCATGCTCTATCTTTCATCGCATCACTTCTCTTTTTAGACCATCGTGAACGCTGACAAGTCACGGTGCCGTGACCGTATCCACAGCGTATTCTTTACGAGCAATTTGTCTTTTGCCCATAAAGCTCGCTAAATGGTAAAAATAAATATGGCAGTAGAGGATTTTAGTATTGATTTCGTGAACTGTTTAAAGCATTACTATTGTTTTCTGGGCGAGGAATCTTAAAGCTGACTATGGCTCTATAATCCAAAAGTGCAATCTATGAAAACCCAAAGATAACCCATTTTAAACTTTGTAAATTTCCATTTAATACATACAAATTATGGAATAGCTTACCTTATGACTTAAGATCTCAATTCTTTAACTGTACTAATTTTAATTGTCTAATACATTGTTGTCATTTTGCACATAAATTGAAAAAGTATATCCTGGATAATCAGGCTGATTTTAAATTTATATGATTGTTAATTTATGTATTATATACCTTTGGTGTGCTATTAATAAATAAATAAATAAATAAATAAATAATATAAATAAAATAATGGAGACGGCGAGGAAACGGTCTCGCAAATATATTTAAAGTACTAAATTAAGTGAATGAAAAAGGTAGAATTATAGCGACAGAAGATACTGATAGAATACAGTATAAATAGTATTTGAACAATTTACTTAATGCATGAAAAAAATAAGAGATATATATCTGGTACTGATCACAATGAAACAAAACAAAAAATATTATTAAACTTGCAAACTAACACAGTAGTAACGGTCCGAAATATAAGTTTGAATTGGAACACTAAACCCGGGCGATTCCGGAATGAAGCGTTCTAACTTAACTTTTCTTAATCCCTTTGTCTCCTTGTCACCGTAAACAAAATCCAGTTAATTGCCTTCATTGATAACAGCGAAAACACCTGCAACTAGAGAGAATAAAATATTGATTCCATTTTGTAGAGTTAATTATTTAAATAAGTCAATATCAATTTCTTGAGTAATCTTCGATCATAAAAATAGAAGGAGCTAATCGGTTGGTCCAAATTAATTAGAGACTTTCATGATACACCTTCCCTTTAATTTTTTAAACATCTTCTTCCCAAGCATTCGTTTGGGCTTAATCACAACTACTTTACTTTAATTTCCATATATCTTTGAATTTCAACTTATTTTCACTATTCATTGTTATTATTATTATTATTATTATTATTATTATTAATTGTATATTAATAATATGTGTAATCGGCTGTCAATTAATCATTATGATAGTACCGACCTCCAACAGACGGATCCACCACGGGGTAAAAAGCGCCTAAGAAGTGGCAACATTACAGAGAGTTATACAGGAGTTATGAAAAATATCAATATTCTGTGAGATTCTGTTACTGTTATACAATTGAATTAGCTTAAATGCTAGATCTATATTTATTAGTTGGGTACGGCCCTTTCCTAAAAAAATTATCTTCTGTGGGTTTCTTTTGGAGATCGGGATAAGAATCCCTATATATTGTAGGGTTCGTGGAACCCATAGTCGTTCGTTAAAAACAGCAATTAAAGGTTAGTAAAAAATTACTTATAATGTGCTGCAGATCAAAAATTTTGGAATTGACCTTAAAGGTGTCGTCAACAGATAATTTATAATATAAAAACTTCCTATAATTCTCAGTTTTCGAAATCAAATAGCGAAAACTGTGAGTTGGGCCTGAAAACCAAATCCATATAACGTACATCAATTTTGGAATTATTATAGAACGATAAAGTCTCAAAAAGGTTTGGGGTCTGATAAAGAAGTTGGTGAGCCTTTTCAAAATCCTAATTCTTTTGCTTTGGTCAAGAATTAAATCCTCCAAATGCAAAGAAAACGAAAGAGTGGACTGAAAAACAAAATCTAGATCCCTAACTTTATTTCGATGTTCTAAAACCTGGTCGCCCAAGCAGTATGCAGTGTAAAAAATAAAGGTAATGCAGTGAGATTTTGAAGCATTCAGCAACAAACCGTTCTTGATTGACCATGCAAAAATGTTGCCAAGTATTTCATTCAATGCATAGCAATCTTCCCAACAGCGAATTCGAAGAAAGATCTTCAAGTCATCTGCATATAGTAGACAACGAACATTATCATTATTAACAGTCGACACTAGGTCAGCAATAAAAATATTAAAAAGGATTGGTCCGAGCGGAGAACTCAAGAGTATGGTATAACGTCAAGAGTAAAAAATCTCTCAGTTAGTAGGGAAGAGAACCAATTCAGAAGGCCGTCGGATACGCCAACATATTTTACTTTTGCTAGCAGAAGTCGAATGTTAACTCTATCGAACGCCTTCCGAAAGTCCAGATAAATTACATCAACCTGTTCCCTGCTGTCCAAATGATGAACCAGGTAATGTGTCAAGTACGATAAATTACTGAGAACTGAACGTCGGCTGCGGAAAGCATGTTGTTCATCTGGCAGGTAATAATCAGGTAAAGATAGTAAGTTGACGCGCAACAAATGCCTCCAATAACTTTGTCGGATAAGTGATCAAAGTTATCGGGCGATAGTCCTCAACCGCTTTTGGATTCTTGACCTTGAGAATTGGGACTATCCGAACTGTTTTCCATGAAGTGGATTATTGTCCCAAGGACAAAGTTTTATTAATTAAGAGGCAGATTGGAACAATTATCGCCTCCAGGCAGCCTTTAAACAAATTATCAGGAATGCCATTATTGTCCAAGAATTTGGAGACTGTTGTATGCTTAGCTAAATTTAGTATGTCTCCCTCGGTAATTTTTGGAATAGATAATTTCGTATGAATACCACTCCAAAAATTCTGTAATCTCTGCGCATCTGGTTTAAACAAGTCATCGATATTCATTATGCTTTCAAAATGCCTTGCGAGATCTTCTTCGATGTATCAGCTGAAACTGAAGGTTTCAGTCTTTGTTATTAATATTATTATTATTATTATTATTATGACTATTATTAGGACCGAAAGGTACTTAAGTTTTCACGATGTGCGTCCGTCCGTCCGTCTGTCTGTCTCTCTGTTGGTGCTCTAGAGTTCGAACGCTTCCGTTTTCGCCATTCGACAACTTAGGGAAATCGGAAGACTGAGTTCGTTGGTTGAAAAAAAACGGTGAACTACTTCTGGTTCAAAAGGTCTCAAATAATAAAGGAGACCACGTTTTTCACTAACTTATATAATTCCATGTTTAAATGGTTTAGTTTGGTTTGTTTGGTATTAAAATCCTTTTCAACTGCCATGGTCATTTCAGGACGGCGTTATAGGTGCCGCAAATTTTGCCTCGCAAGGGTTCTTTAATATGCAGCTTGCAAACGACTACACGGGGCCAACGGCTTTGCTTCCCTTCAGAAGGAAGTGCGTGATCTGAGGATTTTCCCCCTGAAAAAATCCTCGTCGTCCTTGGCCGGGGTCGAACCCGCGTCCTGGGGCATCAGAGGCGATCACGCAATCACTGAGCCAGCGAGGTCGATCCATGTATGTATGGCCTGTGCAGTGATCAATGATATTCTCTTTTTGGCATTCCATAGCTAAAGCAGAGAAAAGGCCTGTGAATTAAGTGAAGACATGTGTTTGTCTTTCTTGATGGTCAATATCAGTTCAAACAGGTTCAATGGTATGTGGTTTAGCGGTACCATAATGGTCCATTGGAAATTTCAATGCTAAGATAAGGCATGTATTACATCAAGCATCCTGAAATAACATGTCATGGTTGAATATTAACGTAAAATTAATGATAGTCGAAATAGGTTCAATAGTATGTGTTTAAAGGAGCCATTATGGTTCAGTGGAAATATTCAAAGCTAAGATACGGCATGTAATACATCAAATAACTTAGAATGACGTGCCATGAATGAATATAACGTAAAATTAATGATAGTCGAAATTGGTTCAAAGGCACCTGGTTTAGTGGAACCATTATGTAAACTAAACAGGTGGTGGCCTTACAGTATAACAGAGGGACATCAGAAGTTCCAACTAGTTTTGCTATTTATTCCCGGCTTTGTCAAGGATATACAACAAGAGCCATGCAAGCCTTTATATATACGGAACAGTGGTACAAGTTAAGCAATGAGCGTAAATAAATATAAGAACCAATGGGATATATTTTGTATTTATTTTACATATAATATATTTATATAGGATGTAATGGCCGTTGGAATAAAATAAAAAAAATACAAAATATATCCTGTTGGTTCTTATATTTATTTACGCTCATTGCTTAACTTGTACCACTGTTCCGTATATACAGGGTGTAAATTTTAAGTTGACAAAGCAGAATAACTCGAAAAATAAGCTTCACACGAAAAAATGCGTATAATCCAAAGTTGATTATTTTCGAGGGGGCATCTGCTGGTGCTAAAATTAGCCCACCCCCCCCCGGCCCCTGGGGGTGGGGCGGGGGGCAACTTTAAAATTTCAAATGGGAACCCCTATTTTTTATTGCAGATTCAGGTCCTACATACAAAACTACGTACATTTTGTCTGAAACATTTTTTTTTATTTTTGGTAGATGGCGCTGTAATTTGAATGGCAACAAATATCGTAACCTACTTGAAAATGAACTACCAGATCTACTTGAAGACCTGAGTATTGAACTTCGACAACACATGTGGTTTCAACATGATGGTTGTCCAGCGCATTATTCATTAGTAGCGCGCGAAGTACTACATCGACTTTACCATGGTCGCTGGATCGGCAGGGAAGGTCCTGTGAATTGGCCAGCCAGATCGCCTGACCTTACATCGCCAGATTTTTTCTTATGGGGTTACCTCAAAGATATCGTTTATAAGGAAACGCCAACCACTCGCGAAAACATGATTCAAAGAATAAGAGATGCTTGCGCTGCAATTACACCAGACATGTTATCAAGATGTGTTCAGGAATTTACAAAACGAGTCAATAAATGCATCGAAGTTGGAGGTCATCAATTTGAACATTTAATTTCATAAAACGGCGAGATGCAAGGGATTTAAGGACAACAAGCAGGCCGAAAGTGAGAGGCGAGGGGACTCACTGGAAATACAAGCACCCCGAAATTCATTTACTTGCAAGTATTTGCAAATAAGAAAAAATAAAACGAAAACAATCGGTCCTTTTAAGGACCACCAAATCTTAAACGGGAATAACTTCATCTTTACACAGTCTTTTACTTTTTTACTCTGTTAGTTAATGAGTTCACTCGTTAGTACGTAGGATGTTCGGTTAGTTAGTTAGCTAATCAGTTGATTTGTTTGATAATTATAAAGTTGTGTGGCCTCATGACCACGAAACAAAACAAAATTATCCTAATCCGCGGCAAAAAATAATAAAATAATAACTTTGCGGCAAAATTTACGAAGTAAATAAGTATTTTTTATTTCTCCGTAACCATTTCCACGCAAAAATGAGAAAATGGATTTTCTTGAATTACAGCGCCATCTACCAAAAATAAAAAAAAATGTTTCAGACAAAATGTACGTAGTTTTTTATGTAGGACCTGAATCTGCAATAAAAAATAGGGGTTCCCATTTGAAATTTTAAAGTTGCCCCCCGCCCCACCCCCAGGGGCCGGGGGGGGGTGGGCTAATTTTAGCACCAGCAGATGCCCCCTCGAAAATAATCAACTTTGGATTATACGCATTTTTTCGTGTGAAGCTTATTTTTCGAGTTATTCTGCTTTGTCAACTTAAAATTTACACCCTGTATATACGGAACAGTGGTACAAGTTAAGCAATGAGCGTAAATAAATATAAGAACCAACAGGATATATTTTGTATTTTTTTTATTTTATTCCAACGGCCATTACATCCTATATAAATATATTATATGTAAAATAAATACAAAATATATCCCATTGGTTCTTATATTTATTTACGCTCATTGCTTAACTTGTACCACTGTTCTATATATATAAAGGCTTGCATGCCTCTTGCTGTATATCCTTGACAAAGCCGGGAATAAATAGAGAAACTAGTTGGAACTCCTGATATCCCTCTGTTATACTGTAAGGCCACCACCTGTTTAGTTAATAGGAACAGTATTATGATCCATCCATCCACCGATATGGAACCATTATGGTTCATTGTAAACTTTCAATGCTATGATATGGCCTGCAATATATCAAACATTTTGGAAAGACCTGTCATAAACGAATCTAACGTAAAATTAATGACACTTGAAATTGGCTCAAAGGTATGTGGTTTAGTGGAACCATTATGGTCCATTTGATACTTTCAATGCTAAGATATGGCATGTAATGCATAAAACAACTTTAGAATGAAGTATCATGAATGAATATAACATAAAATTAAAGACAGTCGAAATTGGTTCAAAGACACCTGGTTTAGTGGAACCATTAGGGTTCATTGTAAACTTTCAATTCTAAGGTACGGCATATAATATATCAAACAACTTGGAATGAAGTGTCATGAATGAGTATAACGTAAAATTCATGATAGTCGAAATTGGTTAAAGGTGCGTTGTTTAAATGTATCATTATGGTCCATTGGAAACTTTCAATGTGTCAGATCGTCGACCGAGAGCGGAGAAAGAAGAAAATAAAGACTGACGATCTGACTCGCCTTCAAAGAAAAGGGAGAGGAAGAAGAAGACAGAAAGGCCAGCCAAGAGAAGATAAATTTAGCTACCCGACACCCGTGAAAGAGAATAGAAAAGACAGAAGATTCGAGAAGGATAAAGCGAGCCGTTCATTTGCCGGGAAAAGGCGTATGCAAGAACGGCTTATTAAAAAACGAAATAGAAATTGGGCGAAGGAAGTAAGAAATCAGAAATGATTCCAAGATGACGATAGACGAAGGAATTGAGAGCACTATTAAAGGACGAACCAGCGAAGCCGAATCTCCTACGATGGATGCCGGAGCCAGCATTTCTCTACCGTAAAAGAAGACAGCCAGCGTAGAGGTCTTTTGGCCCACGGAACCGAACGTCGGAAATTTCACTTTCGTACGTGAAGGTACAACGTGAGCCGCCCCGAACGAAGAAAAAGACGGCGTCGCAGGACAAGTCTGACGACGGACTCAATCTAACCTCCAGGCAAGTGCTCAATGTTTAAATTCGGCTAATAGAAATTTTTTATGGTCTCGCTCCAGTGACTCAGCCAAGACGAGTGAAGGAACTCTTTCTTACCGGAATGGATGTCAAGGTAAGATTTCCCTGACTGTTCATCGAGGTCTAAGCACGGAAGCTGACAAAGTAGCAGAACATTGGAATCGCGAGGTCGGCAACACGACGACCGTGACCTTGGTTGACATAACCCTTCAGACCCCTCACGATCTCCTCATTGTTCCAGACAAGGAGCTCAACGGATTAATAAACGAACAATGGACATCGATAGCGACACTCCCAGCCCGCATGCCGATGACCGAGAAACGTCAGTGGCGGGCAATCAAGGCCACATCGGACGTCCCATATCGAGATCGTTCCGCAGCCATCGGGAGAGGATCACGCACAGGATTCGAGTGCCACACTGTCACGGTGTGGAATTAGCAATATGAGTATACGCAGTGGAAAGATAAACACTCGTAACAGGGAACGGTAATTAGGAACAAATAGTAATATTTATTGAATTATTGGGTAAAGGTAAAGGACATGAATAAATGGTAAAACCTTAACCTAGGTTGAATTAAACGTATAACAAACACAATTAGAAAATTCCAAAAAGAACTTGACTTAAGCTGCTAATCTTAAAGGGCAATCAAGCCGAAACTTACAAGACACTTCAATCAATTAATGATAAATCTTACGTGTCTATGAAAACAAAATCGTAAAATACGGAAAAGTATTAAAAGTTTATCTTCTAAACAGTAATAATAAACATACAAGTAGCCTACACTTCACAATCCAAGAAGCACCTGGCCAACTGGCCTCTTATAGTCCAAGTTCAGAAAGTCCATTAGTCCTTATAGCATCATTGCTTAAACACAAAACCAAGTAATATGAACAACAATGTTCCGTCACAATTCATACATTCAAATTGGATAAGGTCACCCTCGTCGCCTCCTTAATATCTTTATAATAAAGTCATCCACAAAGTCAAAGAGCGAATATAACAGTAACCCAAAGTCTTAAATTGGGCGGACAAAGTCTTATGTTATAATTCAGTCACGAGCAAGGATCAAAAATTAACTATCTATGATTAGACAAGGTAAATTGACCTACAGGAGTATGGTATCTAAATAATAGACTTATTTGTATATACTTAGTATTTCAATCCGTCGGAAATACCGCACTTATCGTTGCACAATAATTTTCTTAACGAAAATCATCTCCAGGTTCCGTCCACACGAGGGAACCCCCCCCCCACGCACACAAGATTGATGGATAGCTCGCTCCTGAAGTTGCACTTCTTTTCTTTTTTTTTTTTTCTTTCCGACGACTCTCACCGGTTACCACTATGTAAAAGAGAAACAGGGGGAAAATTAAAACAACACAGCACCCCTCTCTATTAGGTAAGACGATGTCGGAATGTCGGCCGCAAAGAAGCACGGGGACTCTTAATGGAACTGGCTCCCACTCGCTCGCTGAGGGGGCTTAGTGCGAATTACATACGTAAAACCCGAGCTACGGGTTACATAAGCCGACAAACCGAACGGACACAAACCCTGAAGATTGGCATAAGAATTTACTTTGGAGCGGTACAATTCAGCGAAGCACGCTTTCGCCTCTTCGGTGAACCCACAAATAATAAATTGAGCGCTTACCAGCAGGCTTATTCGGCACGGCTCCACTCCGGTGAGTATCACTGGCTGTCGCCTTGGATTTACTCGCTCCACTTCGAGATTCGTCTCGCCGTCGCTCGTTGATACGGAAGGCTTCACTATAGCGAGGTCTTCATTCTGGGCTGGAATGCTCTGGCTGGGGCTCATAGACGGGGTCTCCGCCGATAAACGTCGCATCCCAGGCGTGGGAACAGTTTCCCTTGCTGCTTCTATGGCTAGCAGTCGTCCACGACGTTGAAATCCAAATGCCTCGGTCGGAGGAGATTTTTCAGGTCTCCTCTGGTTGCCTTCCTCATAACCTGTGCCACGATTTCTCTCTTTCGTCGATGCAGCTTGAAATCCGCGCTCCTGGTTCTGATTGGCTACCGAGTGTCGCATTGGTTGACGTAACTGCCGTCGTCTCTCGTCGCCCGATTTCGTACGATGGAAAATACGTGTTCGGTATCGACGTCTGACGTCACCGGAATTCGCGGTGTTAATTGAATTCTGTGACACACACAAAGCCAGCGACCAGAGGAACGCAGCATTGCAAGCGGCGATCTCTTGCTGCAAGACGCGCTTGGCTGCTCCGTCTCTGATTGAGGGTACTGGTATAATTTCCTCAATTAGACTCAGGCTAATTGTAGTTTTACTTAAGCACTTAAGTATAGTACTTTAAACTCTTCTCAGTTCGCCTGTCTCTTAATTAAATGAAAAGCTGTTTTCTTCCAAAACTCGTCATATTCCTTCATCGAATTCCCTCTAATTGTTTTAAACATTTCTTTTCGGACAGTGTTGGACTACACTCGCCCAAACCCAGAGGCAACGATTCTGCAACCCGGTTTCCTCTACACCCTTACCAAACCTATTTACTTTTTACCTTATCAAAAGTTAATTTGTGTAGGGTAATTTTGATCAATAGCTAGTAGCTAATCGCTTGCTTCAACAGTTCATGCTTCCGTAGAAAAGCTTTAGCAATAGTTTATGAAGAAAGAATAGTTTATTTTGCTAAATAGGATTTCTTATAAATTAAAGGGCTATTATATGTGCGAATATAAAGATAATTATTACTTTCTCCATTTAATTTTGCAGGTACTTTTATTCATTTTGAACTGCACATTTCCGTTACAAGTACGCTTTGTCTTAGCAACCAGAGGCTTCCTTAACAACCTCATCTAACCCTAATCACGGAAGGCTTTTTTAGGAATGAAATGCTTTTCATTATATCCTCGAATTTTTTAAAATCCTATTGGTTCTGGGCATTTCGGTTGCCTGACTTGTTATTATTTTTATTATCTCTATTGCGTTCAGGGTGTTACCTTGCATGCAGGATGTCACCCTGATTCCTGGAAAGAAGTACTGATTCACTTATTATTCAAGAAATCTGACGCTAAATCAAAAAAGACTTACAAGCCTACACTGTCACGTACTTTCGTTATCTTAAATTAAAAAAAGCCTTCAAACTACCCAGAGGGAAAAGGAGGGAGGAGACTGATTTAATTTTTGCATCGTTTATGCTCTGTCTCTCTACATGAAAAAAGCTGCAAGGCAGTGTTGGGAAGCACATCACTACTTTTTCACCTCCGCCCTGTAAAGTAATCTCCGACTGCGCACGTATAGTGCTCAAAAACATGAAGCACTGTTTCAGTTTTATTTTAGCCAATATGGATTCAGTTTCATTTTTATTGGTTGATCTGAATGAGATCACAATTGGTAACGTGGCTTTCCTATACTACCTTGCAGCTTTTTTCATATAGTGAAACAGACTTTAATTAACAATGAATCAAAAATAATTTTTCTTTTACAATGAAAAATATAGAGCCAAGTTATTCTTTAAATTTAAACACAGAGTTCGCCTACAATGCTAATTTACAATTCTTCTTCGGATGAGTTGGAGGGAGAAAGATGAGCTGAAGTCGATGCTGGCACCGCACTACGAGAAAGCGGCGACCAGAAAGGGTGAAACGACGAACAGCCTATACCCGAAATAAAGAAATATCAATTGCAAAAAAGCGTAAACGCGAATGGTGAGGCAAATAAGAGCTACATATAAAGAAATGATTAATAAAGTCATAGCAGGCTTTAAATTTATTTAATCTTAAATGGATCTGTCATCTTTCGCACACTGAAACACCAGTAGCCATGCGCGGCTCGCACATCGATGTATCCACTGCCATATCAACACTTACGATATTATGATGTCCAGTTAATGACGACACAGAACCCTCCCGGAGAAAAAAATAGGTTATTGATTAATTCGTCTGGGTTGACCTTCACCTCACGCTTTCCCCATACGTGCTCGAGGACTATGGCAGACAATTGAGTAGCTGGCTGGCCCTCTATGTCCTTGCTGCTGTCGTGCACGTTGGCTCCGGGGACGATGACCTCAGGCTGCAACGTCTTACTTGAAACCGGCGAGCTCCGCGCTGGACTACGATGACTCTGGATGATAGAAAAAGAACAAAAACGAAGAAAAAAGAAAAACGGGTACGGAATTTATACAAGACGGACAGTCTTCGGCCCTTTTCTTTGTCCAGTTGTAGCGTTTCCGTTATTTTCGTATATTTTTTATCCCTGTCTCCCATTCTTCTTTTTTCTCTCTTTAGCTCCTGTCGTCCAAGGAATGTCCGGCTGAAGTATGACCTCTGCTTTGTATGGGTAGTTGAGGCTCGACGTTCTTTTAACAAAAAGTCAGAGTTAGAATTATCAATAATAAAATCTTGCCTTTTGCTCTTAGTTTTGTGGAAATGTCTCGATCGGGACGAAATAATGTCCTTGGCGAACTTATGTCGGGAACGGAATATAACGCATGAGAATGGGTTATGTCTGAGAAAGCATTCAAGCAATTTTTCTTAGCAGCAGAAGAAACACAATGTTCACGTTGTCGTAGAGAATGAAAGCAAAACAATGAACCTGGAACTTTTTTCGTAAATCTTAGTTTTCGTCCCGGTGATATTCCTCCGTTTACAAAAAATTACGTTTTCTGACTTATTCTCCCGTGATGTTTTTGGGGGGCGGGGCTGTTAGAGCTGAGGCTGGTGGTATTTGCCTCAAAACCAAAATTCCCGCGCTTAGGCGCTCATGCCAATAACAGTCGCCTAGCCCACTTAAGGACTGCGTTCACTAGTCGACGAGACATCAGAAGTCCAGAGAAAATGTAAGATGGAAGAATTGACCTTCTTCAATGACCATGCAAAGTCGTTTAGATGTTGAAAAAAGCTTCTTAAACGTGAATAAACCTAACCGTGACCGTTCAAACAGAAGAAAGGATCGCAACTGATTGGCCATTTTCCTCCAAACGATCGAGGGAGGTGGAACCCTGCGAACTGTACGATCTACATAACCACAGTTCTCTGACGAGGAATGAGATGGGATGGCTAGGTCCGATTTCAAAGCCACGCTGGTGGAATCGTTCACCAAGAAGCGCATGGACCGATAGAAGAAACTTACCAGACCATAATGCTGCTTTAAATACTCCAAAATTACTTGGCCTAACTGGCACTCGATGAAAATGTTGGGTAGTCTCATCTACGCCACAGACAACACATCCAGCAGATCCGACCATCTCCCATAGATAGAGATAATGAAGAGAGAAGAATCCGTGATACAGCAGACGCCATTGATAATTGAAAATTGTTCTTTCAAAGAGATTTAAATACCTTCAAAATTGCTCTGATGTATACTCAGGATGGAGACGAATAATGGCCTCCACTGGATTGGACTGGTGGAAAAACCACGAAAGACGAAGACGGTTCCAGTCCTGTGGGCAAATACGGCATACAGCAGGTAAAAAAAAGTCGTTAATTCAAGGGAAAAGGTCTTGTAAATGATTAGTTGTCGGTAATGCTTGTGCACATTAAAGAAAAAACGTAGGTGAGAACAAACAAATTTCGCCACACATGGGAGTATTTATACGTTAATAATAAACCAGAATAATAAACGTTTGATATCAGGCAAACCACTCCCTCTTTTCTCAAAGGAAATGAAAAGAAAATCTGCTCGCACTGGATGACGTCAAACAGAAGTCCCCACACCCCCACATACCATTCACAATTTTACTGCAGAGCATCTAAAGGTCTTCAGCCGGAGACAAGGTGAATAGGCACTTCGAAGCCAATAACAGGATAACATGCATTTTGATAAACCTCGCCTTGACAAACGTAGATGTTGGAAATGGAAGGTGTTTCTCAAGACGGGTATCATACTACTCCATCACTTTTTGCCGGTATAATGAGTCCATATCAGATAGTAATGAAAAATTATAATCAAGCACTGTACTTTGGCCACACCATGTTATTGGGAATGTTTTAAGATAGTTCATCGTCCATTTCCGAATAGCAATTCCTTTAGACTTGACGTGGTTGATGGTACTCCCCATTAAATCACTAAAGTAATCAAAAGTTTCTTTATAAATGCCCAGAGAATATGAATCCGACGCAAAAAGCACTGCTTCATCTCCCACTCCTCCGAACATCTGGGTGGCGATCTAGTTAGTGGAGTAATGGTTCCAAGTAAACGACGTACAAGAGGGGGGGGGGATAACGGACTCCCCTTCTTTACACCCTTCAAAAATTTGAAATTAGATGAAAGGGAACCATTAATCACCACACATCATTTGGTGAAGAGTACAGTCCTGATCAATTAACTGAAGATGAAGATGATAAAATAATTGAAAAAAGACTTCATGATTCACTTTATCAAAAGCCTTTTTCTGGGCAAGGCTTAACACTGCAAGAGTCTGTTTACGTCCACGTGCTTCCTCCATAACACACCTAATTGTAATAAGGTTATCTGTCAACCTGCGTGATGGAATTGAGTAGGAATGACCCAGATCAGTGAATTCATCGGCGAGTAATTTGAGCCTCAGTTGGAGCACCTCAGTTGGAGCACCTTACCCGTGTTGAGAAGGGTTATTGGCCTCTACTGGGTTACAAGTTTTGGATCCGGAACCTTGGGGGGCAGGATGAACTTCCCCACTGTGAAATCTAGTGCGATGGAATAAAGACTGTTCAGGATGGAATTACACACATGCACCAGGAAGGGCCCAAGAAGTTTCCAAGTCGATTTGAAGAACGAATACAGGATGCCGTCCAAGCACGGACTGGACTGGTGACGGCTAGCTGTCGACATAAAGTTCTTGACTTCATCTTTGGTGAAAGGACGAGTGCTGGTATGGTCTGTATCGTCGGAGAAAAGTCTCAATGCCTCTATCCAATGCTTTGTGGTATCTGACGGAACAATAGGATGAATGAAAATTGATGAAAAATTTGGACTGGAAAGCAAATAGAATGACAACATTAGAATCATGTTCCCACCTTCCATCATTAGACGGCAACATCGTTTATTGTTAGCTCTCCTCTGCGAAGGCTGGCGATTACATATTTCTGAAGTCAGCAGACCAGGACAGTAGAGCCATAAGTGCTTCGCCAGCTACTTTGCAGATGATTGGAGCATTGATCTCACCCTTCACCTGAAAAATTTCGGTAGCAAACTCCTCCTTAGGGGTGGAGCATTGAAGGAGTCAATGGATCTCTTGGAGCATGAGGAGATAGTAATGGCGGCTGCATCCATCCAGATCTTCTGAAAGAATTGTTTTATTTTGGATTTAAGCACTAAACATGAAGCAAGCTTAGGAGGCAAAGTGTGGATATGTTTTCCCACAAACTGAATGAACAAACCCTTGTATTCCTTGTCATTGAGCAGAGAAACATTTAAAAACTAACCCTAAGAATAAATTAAAAACTGACCTTACGTTTCTGTGGAAGCTAGAATACTTAAAATATTTAAAAACTAGTTGCGTTGGGATTCAGTACTTATAGCTGATGTTAGAAATGGAGAATTCTATGACCACATGATAGCATTGTGATCAGGGACTGACCATGGAATTACCTCTATTACATCAAGTTACCAAGCAAATGCATTACCGACGAGCATTAAGTCCAATCTTGTGGACATAGCGTGCCCTTGATTATAGGAGAACATATCCATTAATCAAATAATGCATTTTGCTGCCACAAGTCATAATCACATTCAGATGAAAAGATGTCATTATCATCTGGATGGCAATTATAATCACCAGCAATCACTACAGACAAAGATGTACACAGAAAACATTCAATGTCACCAAAGAAAATTTTCGTTTCTCTGGTGAAGCACAAGGTATACACATTAAGCAATCGGAAATTAGTTTGAGGTGTTGAAATGTCTAATGAAATCACTCTGTGTTCGAAGTTATATATATATTTTGACACCTGAATGGAGGGGCTAAAATAATGTTAAGAACCCCTTTACCATTCGGTGTGGAAAAATTATTAAACATTTTTCCACCAGGGTAATGACTGCGACGGCCGGGAAGAACGTAACACTGCTGCGAAGGAACAAGCTTTACTTCTTGTAGCATAAAAATATCTGGCCTGTAGAGAGCGATAAAAGTCAATAAAACTGACTGCTTAAAAGAGGAACCACGGGATTGTATGCTCAGAGAGATTCCTTTCATTGAGGATTTAAGTTGGCTAATCTGACCTGTATCAGCTGGAGACTGGAGCCTCAAAGATGATGAACAAAAAGGAAGACGAAACAAATTTACATCTCCTATTTTACTCCCTTAGCGGATGAATTTCGTACAATCCTTTCTTTGAGTCTCTACATTATAGAATAAAACCACAGACCAAATTTCATATCAATATGATATGGTTAAGTTCTAAGTCTGCTGTCAAATCTAATGATAAGGTTGTTAGCTTCTATTTTGAATTATTCTGTGTTCTGAAATTCTTGAGTACCTTATTTGAATTTAATTTTCAATAAGTATTTCACTTTCAATTTAAAATATGTTTCACTTTCACTTTAAAATATGTTTCACTTTCACTTTTTGAAGAAAGAGAAAAAAGGACACTTTTTTGAGAAATTTTAGTTTCACTATACGATAGCTGCATAGCTGTTCTCACTTCTATCATTTCTAAACGAGTGGATTGAAAATCCAGCTTGAAATGGCCCTGAAAAGTGATGAAATGCTGTCTATGCTGCGAGATAGGCCGTCAGATCAATCAGAATGTGAGAGTGAGAACAGTGAAGATGAAACAGATGATACTTCGCAGTTTGATTTTTCTGAAAGCACTGATTCTTCCAGTGACTGTGAACCACTGGGACAGGACGAAGTTAGGCTACATTGACTTTTTTATTTGTCATTTACATGATTTTGAATTTAACTTCGAAACAAAAATATGACTATGAAATTATGTGTTAGCACCCCAAAATCCGAGCTATCGACGCGTTCCTACAGTCGGGCAATCTTGGAGGTCCAGAAGACGTCGAGGACAACGTTGTGGCGTTTCAAGAGAAACAGCAGTCAAGTTGCAGTAGTTCCACATGGTGATATAACAGATGACAATATATTCGACAAAGAATAGAGTGAAGCTGAAGAAAATTTGGTTGCTCCTGATGGAACCACGTGGGAGCTGATGAAAACTGCTAATTGTACATCTGGTAGACACTCAAAACAGAACATTTTCAAGGAGACATATGGACCTACCATGCGCAAAGAGCTGTTGTTACTGGAAATCCAGCTAGTGCGTGGGGCTTATTCATTGACAAGTTTTTCCTTGATCACATTATCAAGTGTACTGTAGCAGAAGCACAACGACAAACGAAGAGCAATACATTTACTTTTACTATCGCAGAGCTTGAAGTTTTATCGCTATCTTGTTTGCCCGTGGTGTTGCTGGAGCAAATGATAAGCCTGACCATGCACTATGAATATCTCTTTGGGGGGGGGTCTTCCTTTGTGTAAGAAAGCGATGTCAAGAAATAGCTTCTGTGAGATTTTACGATATATCTGCGATTTGATGAAAGGTCTACTCGTTCTCAAAGATTGAATACTAACAGATTTGCTGTGTTTTCTGTTGTATAGAGCAGATTCATTGAAAATTGCATAACGTGCTACAGACCAGGTGCATTCATTATAGTAGATGAACATTTGTTCCCAAGTAACGCCAGATATCCATTCACCCAATTAATGCGTTGAAGCCTGACAAGTATGGTTAGAAATACTGGCTTGTTGTTGACAAAGGCCGTAAGTAGGTTGTATAGGCTTTTCCTTATGTAGGAAAAGACGAAACCCGTCCCGATAACGAACGTTTTTCTGACCATGTGGGTCATACGTTTGATGCAACCCTACTTAGGCAAATATAACAACTGAAAATTTTTTTAACTCTGTGAAACTCGCAAAACAATTAAGAGAAAAAGAACAAGCCTTCTGGGGACAGTGAACAAAATTCGAAGAGAAATTCCCGTTCCTATAATACAAATGAAGGAAGAACTACATTGCATAAAAGTTTACAAGCATGATGGAATAATCCTGACTGTTTATAAAGGAAAACGGAAGAAAAATGTTGTTGTTCTAAGCTCTATGCACTCTGACGTAATAATGCAGATAACGCCAAAAAAATCAGACACAGTGCAGAACTACAACAAAACTAAGTATGGGGTGGACATCGTTGACCAAATGGGTAATATATACCGTCCGGAGAAGTACAAGAAGATGGCCTGTTCACGCCTTTCAAAATACATTGGATCTGGCAGCAATAAACGCATATGAACTCTGCAAAGAAATAACTGGAGACCAAATCAGCAGAAGGGTGTTTCTGCAAAACTCGACCACAGAGTTGTGTAAGGAAAACATGGAATCAGGAAGATTTCCTGACACTGTTATTGCAGAACAACTTGAAGAAGCAATTGAGACAGTGAAGAGAACAAAATATTGTCAGATTAAGACAAATTGCAAAAAAATACAAATCGCTCTATTGAGTGTGTAAGTGTCACGTGGATTCGGCAAAGTAAATGACAAGAACGCAGGAACGTGAATAAACAAGAATAAAGTTTACTGTAAGTAATTCTTGCAGTGTTGCGAAAGCAAAAAAAATAAATGATTAATCAAGCCGACTACAAAAAATAATGTCACAGTTTCCAAAATTAATGGTTTAGTTCAATTCATCCACCTGATGAATTGCGGCTGGGCCTTGAGCACGTTAACGTAAACGATAAGAGTTCGATGAGAACGTCGTCCACACCCAAACGATGCTTAAAATTAGCAAAACGTGAGAGTTCAATCGGTAGTTGCGGACGTATGAAGGATAAAGGAAGATCAGCAGCTCGCGAATACAGAGGCCAGTTAACTCGATATTCGGAAACTGTCGAGGTAGAATATTGTAATACTTGGTAGATACAGCACTTGAATATTGTGGTGAGGAGTTCCTGGTTTGAAGTAAGATATTAATGAACCCGATGGAAAGTTCGATGAGTAGCTGAAAGATCCCAGACGAATGACGAGGCTAGTTAACTCGTCGAGACGAATGGGGGCACTATTGTAGAATTGGTACTTAGCTGCGAACGAAGTTAAGAGTCAGAAGAAATAACAATATCGCTTTGATGATGCAGAACTGGGAGAGGTCGCTGCAAAAACGGGATTGTAGCTTGTTGAAAGCTTCAAAGGATGCGATTAAACCGGAAAACAATGACGACACTGTAACATAATATCACTCAGGGTAATTAAAAACACACACACTAATTGCATTGGGCTTTACTGGCGCACTACATGGCATTTTGTCACATGGATCTCAGCAGAGAGAGCGCTCTCCGAAACTGAGAGAAAGTGATGACGCGGCCAGAAGACGGATGTTTTGGAGAGCCACTCCGAAAGCGCGACGTAAAAACGGAAGCAGGGAGAATAAGAAGGGGTCATGGCAACGTTCGGGAAGGACGGAGATGTCTGTCTGTGCCGATGAAAGACAACGAATTTCCACCGATAAAAGCGGAGAGGGCGGCCATATGTGGAAAACGAAAGAGAATTTTCCCTGAGGACGGAGGAGACGAGCAAGTTTCATTGCCACGGAGAGGAGCCCGACGATACGGAATCAATTGCTGGTGAGTGGACGAGCTCTTTCCGATGACCGGAGGACAACGTAGAAAGACGTTCCGTCCCACAGCAAGTCACCAGTAAGCCATGGCAAAATTTGCTCCATAGGATAGTGGAGCAAATTATCAGCGAAGCCACAGCAAAGCCGAGCCCAGCGAATTACGTGTCACCTGCATATCACGTCCCCAGCGCAGCGGAGATTGGAGAGCTCCCGTCGCAGGCAAATGATTCCCAGAGCGGACAGAGGCTTCTGAACCACGGCAGGACTCTGAACTTTGTACAAATTCACGCCACAATATACGATAACCTGGTATAAAACGTTACCGTTATTGAAGCGACGATTCTCTCGATACAAGAAGAATTGTTTCACGCAGCGTTCCAGCACGACGCCTATGTGCTAAGAGAAAGCACTTCCATTGTTGGCGTATATCCGTGGTCAATACGCATTATTTGTCCAGCGGTTTAGGAGAAGTGTTTCCTCGAGTTTCGCCATAAGTTTGCGGACAGTGACTTTAACCGGATTACGGAAAGTGTTTGCAAGAATGTGATATTTGTTTGCTAGCAACGGGGCCATGTAGAATGGAGGGATTCGCCTGTGCAACGAAGAGACAGTGATGCGCATTCACGTGTGTGTAGAATGGAGGGATTCGCCTGTGCGATTTTCATGGATCTAATGTTTTTCGTTTTCTTTGTTTGCATCAGTGCAAGGGCGATCCGAATGCTTCGGGGAGCGGCATCACTTCATGTTAGTTTCTGCCAGAAGTGTTGGTGATGCATCGTTGATTAGTGCCGAAGATGATGTACATCGTTTATAATTATCAAGTGGCAGCAATTATCAACGCGGTGTGTGTTCTGATTGCTATATGGGTTTATTGCGTATAAGATTTGCTACAAGTGATTTGTGCTGAGATTTTTATAAGCAAATGGAAAGTGTATATTGATGTGTGGTGTATTTGTGGGAAAATATAGAAAAACCAGAAGTTTGGTGGTTTAATATTTATTTTTAAAGAGTGGTGTTTCTGGTGCCTTATTGCGTACAAAGTGTTAAGTTTTGTTTCGACGATGCTTCCTTACTGGAGTGCGTCCATATCGTAGTGCTGCGAATACTTACGCCCGTTATCTGCCGCTGTTCTTATCTAGTTGACGAGGTCTTCAGCTCGGAGCTGCTCTTCTCCCTTGCATCAACGAGGTTTTGCAGTTCAAGTCTATGGTAAAGCATCTTGTCTTTTCACGTCTGGCTTCAACTACGAGTGCGAACCAGTTCTTACCCAGCATTGACTTTATCCCATAAAAATTATAGCCTGGAGGATTTTTGCAATAGTTCTTTACGGGTTTGCATTGCCATCGAGTTAACCTCGCCTCGGTGCGTGCACTCCCTATAACTCACTCCAAATCTACATACAAGTTTACCTCGACTTCCTGATCCAGCATTTTGAACTTTCACCTAACGACGCCTTCTATACTTACCCTGATTAGTGCCCAGAACTCTGACTGTCGCCATCCCTATTGGACGTTTGACTTTTAAATATTTCTTTCGTAACGCTTACGGATAAATCAAGTGCATTGACCGACAGTGACGTTTTCAAGCCTCAAGGCAGTGACTTTTGTGCTTCCATATTAACTTTCACTGCATATGAACTTTTGGAACTTGTAATTTAGTAATCGTTTCAGATACACTTAAGTTTTAGTGTATCCAAATCATATTATCATTTCTTTTGCCAAGTGAAAGCTACATTATTTTTTTTCACGTTCTCGCTATCTAGTCTTATTCACTCTGCTTATATCCACATGACAAGAGCGGAACGTTTGTGGTAGCGGACGTGGTTAGACATTCGGACTTGTGGTCTTGTTACCCAAACTCATCCAACGTTTATGGTAGCCTCAGGTGGTTCTGACTTTACGGATTGAACATTTTCTTTTTACCCACCCAAAGCCCACCCTTCAAAAAAAAAACTGTGATAGTGACTGTGAAGCGGTAGCGTCGGTACTTTTACCCATCCAAAATCACTTTGAAGACTATAATTTTGAAGTAATTTTGGGTAGGGGTTACCATCTTACAACCCATCCACCCACCCAGAGCTTCAAAAAAAAAAGGACTTTGTGACTTTATTCAGGGCACCACGCTCAGTCCTGTCTACGTCAAGCTTCGCTATGAGCGGAACATTTGAGTGTCATCGAAAAGAGTTTGAAGTTGGTGGCAATAAAAATAGAAAAGCAAATACGAAAGGGGTTGGAGAAAACAAAACTGCGACGGGATAAACCGATAGAGGTATTTAATCAATATTTTGATAAATTGGCTTGGCAGTTAACACAAGTTAAAGAGAGTGAAAAAGTCCAGTTGTATTGTAATGCGCTTCAACTGACAGACAAGGAATATAGAATAAACAGTAAATGTGATACATTAAAAAGTGCAATGAAGTTAATGGTGCAAAGATTAAATAGAAAAACTCCAAAGACGAGTAAGGAATGGCGAAAAGGAGAGGAAAGAAACAAAAGTCTTATTAGCAAAAGGCCTTAATCCAGAGCCGTTTTTCCGCAACGAGTGGACACCCTTGTTTGGGCAGCTGAGAGTTAAGGGCGGCCGTGCAACAGAGAAGGCCAAATACATAAGACTCACACAAGACGAAAAGGCCACATTGCTAAATAAAAAGGAGTTAAGAAGGCAGCAAAGCAGAAAAAGGACGCATTACGCTAACAATACAAAGAGACAGGATAGTTTAAAATCCCAAAGTGCAAGTAGCGACACCAGGTATGAAGAGTTCGTCAAAGATGGTAGCCAATTCTTATGGTGAGTAGAAGAGGAAGAAAAAGACCGCAACATGAGCAATGGAGGAAGCTACCTCACCGACGGTGTTAATAAATGAAACAGCTTAAAAATTGAAGAAGCAGCCTCATTTCTTTAAGATCATCTTTGTCGCCAGCCAGAGACATCATGTTTTGAAAGGATAGACGGAGAGGCTGAAAAATACTTGCTTCAAATAGCTCGAGAGATCCGAGAATCGCAGGCCGTACTTCGGAATGATTGCAATAAAAATGCCCGCTATAACAACTTCCAATATGATACGGACGGGAAGTTGGAGATTAATGCAGCTGAAGCAACAGAGTCGGATTCCGTTGAGGAAAATGATTTGGACATAAGTGATGATGCGAGAGGTCTCTTAAATAAAGCATTTACCGGGCAAAAGAAATGTGCATCCGAAGTTAGTTGCTGCGAGTGTAAATCAAAGATGCATGCGTACGAGCCAATAATAACGTTAAAGGACATTAACAATGGACATAGAGATACCCCATAAAGACAGAGGCATGCGAGTACCCAGTGAAAAACATTAAAAATATAGTGGTGAATAATGTCATTGATAAAGAAATAAAGGACAACGATAATATAGAAAAAGAAAATTGTCATGAAAAGGTTACGCCAATATCGGAGAAGTGGTAGAGGAAGACATGTTAAGCAGAGAGAATATTGACGGTGACAAGGTTAATAGACTGTTGAAGGAATTAGAGAACGCATGGGAGATTATCGACAGACTGATCAAACTGCTAGAAAATGAAAGATCACTCCAAGATCGTCGATACCTTACGACAGAGGCCGGCAAAAGCTCAATGAGAATAGCAAAAATATTCATTAAAGGCGAAGGCAGAAATTTTGGCAGCAGAGAAGTTTTCGTGATGATAAACAAGATGAAAGTGTGTAGAGAAGAAAAGAAGGTCCTATTGCGTATGTGCGTAGCATATCGCGAAAGCCTTTGTAAACGATAAATTTGACAAGTCAGGTTAGATAAAGGAACCAGCTATCTGATACTTCAGGATAAATCCCTCAGCTCCTCTCGGGAAGTAAATGCCAAGAGAAAAAGGATAGATCCCGAGTACAGAGTCACTTACGTTCAGTTCATCGGCGTTGTGATCAAATGTGGCTCAAAAAAGTTCAAAATGAGATGACTGCATTTCCGTAGCAAACACAGTAACTGTCACGCAATTTCGTGCCTCGGGCGTCCTCACTTAAGCATGAAGGGCAAGAAATTGAAATAGAAAGCGAGCGTGAGGTTGTGGCGCCAACTCTTAGCAGCAAACAGCTCAAAGACAACATATTAGAGTTCTCCAAAGGTCGCTCTAAGGTGTGTCGTCATCGAAAACGGCGGAAGCAGCGCATGCACAAGCCAGAAAGTGTGGTGCGGGCTTTGAGAGAGAGAGATGGGAGAGAAGTGAGCAAGACTCCATGTTGCAAAGACGTCCCGCCTGCCAGCTCCAATTCAATGCACAAAATTGAGCTGACAGAAGAAAAGTGAGAGCAGGTATTCCGAACAAAAAGTGCGGCGGTATGAATAGGAATAGCGACGGTTTATGATGGAAATGATGGAAAGCGGGACTGAGGAGTTCGCGGTGCCATTAGTATCGGTAGCTAACCCTAATTCGACTTTTGCAGTGCATGGAGAGTACTGACAGAGCGGTTGCTTCTCAAACTCCGTAGAAGTTTCTACATCAATACGGCTGTAGACAAAAAGGAAAGTGTACAGGACACCGTCAGAGCATTATTCACATTCAGAGTGGAGGAACATTTCGCCTAGCGGACTGCTGACGCCCACAGAGCTGCCCCGCTGCAGTGATAGCCAGGAGCAAGCCTTAAGTTACGAATTCACCATAGAATTGGCAGTGTGTACGCCTTCCTTGGCCCAGTCACGAGACAACTGGTTCCAACGACTGGTATATGTGCAACGAGTGCCTAGCTGGTCAGTACAGACATTCTTGACTTAAGAAAATGATAAGGAAGCAAGCCCAGGTGACATGGTGGACCTAATCATGCCCTAGGGAATTCAAGCCTTTGCAGACGTGGATTTGGGAGCAATTTGCCACAATTAAGAAGGTAGGCTTACTTTATTTAGTTCTCTCATAATATCAAACTTTCTCTCTCAAGCTAGCAGGCATAAATCTATACTAGTGCTGTATAATACAATTACAAAGTTTTGCGTCGTTATCTGCTTAAATGTTTAGTTTGATTTGGTTTCTTTTCATTTATCGATGCAGATAAATCCGACTTCGCAAAGCCTTTAACGCATAGCGTATCCGCCTTCTGGGGCGGTTCTTTGCTAGTACATTTAAGAAGAAAACCGGGAACAGTGACTGCCATGTCTTCTCAGTTAACTGCACGGGAAATAAGTGTAGTAGTGCGAAACTTATTCTAAAGGTATACTTACCTCTTCCCGACAGTTCCTAATGCAGTAAGGTGCCAGGCAAGGTTGCCGGCATACTGCCATATTATGTGTGGACCCAATTGGACCACTGAAGATATCTGTATATCCAAGTGATAACACTTATTTAATTTAATCAGTTATTATTATTTTCTTATCGAAGGTTTTTATATATTTTTCCTAAAGAAAATAGTTACTCCAAATTCATTATAAAAACATGTTAAGTCTCCCTCATGTTAGAAGGGAATAGTTTCCTTATTTACACTATTTCAGTTTTATTGTGTTTATTAAAGGTTTTAATATATCTGACTGTGTTACGTTTCTTTATTTGCAAACGCTTCCACTGCTTTCCTACCATCCTCGACGTGACAGTAACATTTGGTATGGCACGTTCGAGTGATAAACCATTATATTCACGAGTAATAAGAGTTCTACCGTACATGTGGAATCCCCGCGGAAGGCAGACTTCCTCGCTTTCTCGCATCGGGAATGCTTCACTCGCCGAAGATGACTCGCATGAGGTTGAAGGCAGTCCCTCACACTTTTCTCGGTCGGGCTCTGTAGCTGCTTCATTCTTCGGATAAAAAAGCACACGCACGGCGTTTTTAAGAGGAGATTTCGCTATACCTCGTCGTCGTGGCATGAGTAGAAGCCAGGTTGCGGTTCGTTATCTTCCTGGTGACAATAGACGTTTTCTCGCTTGCTGGCCGCTGTCACCAACTCGCTGTCGACTCTCCCATCAAATAACGCCTCACTCGCTGGCGTTTCTCGCATGAAGCAAACCGTGATATGTAAATTTAAAAAATTGTAGAGAGTATGCAGTGGAAAATGAATGACAGGACAGAGTTCGGATAATTGGATATAATATTCAAATTTTATTGAATAAGAATAAGGATAAAGTAAATAAATGATATTTAATTAACTAAGCTTAACTAGTTGGTTTAAACTAATTAAAGCTAAACAGATAAACCATGTAGATAAGCAATTAGCTGTAGGCATAACAAATCACTTCACCACTCTGCTGCTGAAGCACAACACTGAACACTAATCATAAACCCGATGTGATTCTTTCGGGTATAGCACCAAGGAATGATATGTAATCTTACACAAGCATTAGTGACAATTGAATACGATAATTACTTAACGCCGATATAAACATACATGTAAATATCGCTTGAAGCAATTTCGATTACCCAAAATTTTAAGCAATGACGCACTAGGGGAATTTCACAAATGAGAAATATCGTTGGATGCTTTGGATGAAGCAATCCACACTAACATGTTAACCGGGTAGGTAATGTCTAATCCAGTAAGTACACTTGATAAGTTTAGTTCACCTGAGTTCAGTCCTGTAGGCAATGTGAATAGAGAGAATTAAATGATGGTAAGTATTACACAAATAATCTAAACACTGAGACCCAGAAAGGAATGTAAAATGGCAACTCAGTCATAGAAACACAACACAGTTCAGTTTCCGACCAGTACAAACCCCACTTCATAATTAATGGAGGCCTTCATCCCATACGGCCACAAACCTCTTATCATGGAGCGATATGAAATTCTGTAGCTCCTCAGTTTAGGGAAAACATGTGCTGCTACTTGCGCACTTGCAAACACTTGAACACAGGCTTGCTGAATGAAGACCGTAGCGGTATCGTAAATCCAGCAAGGCAGAGCTAGAATACGCAAACGTTCATTCCCCGAATAAGAATTCTGCGTTTGTCTCAACTCGCCACATCGACAAATTGTCAAGTTCGTCGTAGTGAGGTCCGCTCCGTCAGCGACGCTCTCCTGCTTTGTTCCGTTGCTCATTACTACCGGCTCTGGAAAAGCTGTAGCCCTTGTCGCTTGTTCGCCAACATTCCGACTTATTGTCAATAACATTCGGCCATCCGCTGTCGTTCGTCCCGGGGAACCATGCTCTGAGATCTTTTTTCCCCGTCTCTTCTCTCGTGCCTCTCCATTGCGAACTCCTTGATCATGGGTTCTCCCATCAAGATTATGCAATCTTCATCGTTGTCCCCAATTGGACTCCTGTGCATTGTGACGCTGGAAACGATTATTTTTTCGTTTCCTCCTCCACTTTGCACCATAGAAATAGCGAGTATGGAGACGATTATTAGTGTCATCTGAATTCAAGGTGGAATTTGAATTCCGTGACATACTCGCCACGTCCAAACGCAGAAACTCCTGCGTATTGATGTTGTTTATGCTGTTTTCCCTCTTATCCTTAGTCCTGGTTGATCTCCTCTCCTCAAAAAGCTTTTCTACATGTTGTTGGCAGCGGTGAAGATTGTCCTCAGTCTCCCATGTGGGGTCTTCATACCCTACCCACTTAACGCGGAACCTGCGCCTGGGCTTTTTGCTTCTGACATCCAGTAACCTTTCCACCATACATCTTTGAAACGCGGATCTGGTATTGGGCCTGGTTTTCTTGTGACACTTTGTTTCTTGGTGTACTTTTTCAGAAACGAGCAGTACATAATTTTGTTCCTTCACTTCCACTTAGATGGAATGTCCAACTGTGCAGATACTTTATTAGTGACCCTTAACACTTTAAAAGGTCCCACGTAGTATAGCTTGTGTCCTATATGCTTACAGGGTAACAGGCGTGATGCTTTGACTAATACCTTATTTCCTACTTAAAGGCATATTTTACATGCTGCTGAATATAGCTCTTGGTGTATCTCTTATTGGCTTTTTGTATCCGAGTCCAAAGCGAGCTGTAGCATACGTGCAAGCCACCTTGTAAATTCGGGCAGGGGCGGTTGCTGCGAAGCATACGTATTTACTGTCAGAGGAATATCGATGTTCCTTCCCAGATCCAACATAAACGGTGTATAGCTGGTAGCTTCAGAAGTAACGCTGTTAATAGCGATTTACGTGGTGGTCAAATAATCTTCCTAATCGGATTTATCCATGTTCAAATAGTGTCTTAATATTTGTATGGTGTTTTGAGTAATTCATTCCGATTGTATGGTGATAGGCCGATGCAAATTTCAGGGTTGGCCCCAGGACCTTAAATATCCCCAGCCAAGGACTTGTGGTGAATCTCACATCGCGGTCGGAAATTATAACTGTAGGAAAGCCATGGACTTTAAACACCTGATCCACGAGTAATTTAGCCGTGCCTTCTGCTGAAATTGTTGAGGAGCAGGCTAGTAACCAGACCCTTTTTGTGAGTTTATCAGTAACAGTTAATAATGCGTCATGTCGTTGTGACGTCAAAGGAAGAGGCATCACGTAATCGATGCAGGTCATGTGCCATTTGTGAGGTAGTATATCTAGGGTCGGCAGATAGCCAAAAGGAGGCTGTCAGGGCACTTTATTTCTTTGGCATTGGTCGCACTCTTTAACGGCTTTACGAATGTCTCGGTCCATATACTGTCAATAATAAACCCCTTTAGTTTTGTTTATGGACTTATTGACCCCTGGGTGACCTGCTGTAGGGTCAGAGTGCATGATCTTGAAGATAGCGTCGGTCACTGACTTAACTCTCGGCACTGACTTAACCAATTGGGTGTAATGTTTGCCTCTTCGGTAGAGAAGGCCTTGGTCGACAAAATATGGGTTTCTTACCTTGTCTAACAAGCACCTTGTGAAATAACACTTTTTATAGTTTTTTACTATGAGTTCTTCCAGGTTGCTTGAGTAATCATCGGTAGGCGTGCTGGCCATTACTGGATTTTCTACTATGGCGATTTCTTTATTATTTTCTTTAACCGTACTATCCGGACTTACTGTCGTCTTCCCCTTCCCTGTTTCTTCCATCGTTGGATCGGTTTGTATCTCCTCTTTAACTGCTTTGCTGGGAAATGGTTTGGTGCAGGATAATGGATTGAACCCTAAAATGCCAGTCATTTTTAGCAGTCCTTTGGTAGCAGGGCTTTCACTAGGCATCTTCCCTTCGACTAGGGTCACCGCACTTTGCATTAACGCCTGCATACTGTTAGCATTCTGTTCTTCCAATATCGAATGTAACAGTGGTGGGAATGCGGCCTTGTACAATTGTAGTTTCTTGTCCTCTGCATATGATGACAATTGTGAAGATAGCCTGTCAAAACACGGATTAAACAGGCTGATGTTACCTCTGAAGCGAGTTTTATCCAATCCTTTCAGTATTTGTTGTACTAGTCTCTCCTAGTCCGAATGTAACCTTTTTTTTTTGCCATGACTTTATCCCTCCAGACGAATCATTGTACAAATAACTGAGTCTCTTTATCGCACTGCCTCAAACACTGTGAAAGCGAAGCACTTCACAAAAACACAGAAAATTACACCATACACACCTGTGTAGCGCTTTGGAATCACTGAACAAAATAGTTGAACTGGTTGAAGCAGTAGCACTTTGTTGAATAATCACAACACCAAAATTAACTATTTTTCTTTTGTTTTTTTCCGGTATAGGAAATAGAGTGCACACATAGATTTTATCTCTACGTGAAGCACTGTATCACTATCACACCACTGTAATTTAATACACTGAAACGGTAGACGCACACAATCACTTAGCACTATGTGTTAAATTATGGAGCACTCTATATTAGAGATAACACACTATTGGGGAAAGAAGACACGACCAGAAGCCATAAAACAACAATAGCTTTTACACTGTATTGACCGGTAGCCTCACTTATGCTGCTATCACATGCAGGCTTCACTTTTCCACCAAATCAAATAAATTACGTAGCACTAAACACGCACTAAATGAATTAAATTAACTTGGCCTATGGATTCAATAGCTCGGCTATCACGTACCGCATCTGTCATATGTAAATTTAATAAATTGTAGAGAATATGCAGTGGAAGATGAATGATATGACATAGGTCGGATAAATGGATATAATATTCAAATTTTATTGAATAAGAATAAGGATAAAGTAAATAAATGATATTTAATTAACTAAGCTTAACTAGTTGGTTTAAACTAATTAAAGCTAAACAGATAAAGCAGGTAGATAAGCAATTAGCTGTAGGCATAACAAATCACTTCACCATTTTGCTGCTGAAGCACTACACTGAACACTGATCATAAACCCGATATGATTCGTTCGGGTATAGCACCAAGGAATGATATGTAATCTTACACAAGCATTCGTGAAAGTTGAATATGATAATCACTTAATGCCGATATAAACATACATGTAACTATCACTTGAAGCAATTTAATTTCGATTGCCCAAAATTTTAAGCAATGATTCACTAGGGGAATTTCACAAATGAGAAACATCGTTGGATGAAGCAATCCAAACTAACATGTTAACCAGGTAGGTAATGTCTAATCCGGTAGGTACACTTGCTAAGTTTAGTTCACCTGAGGTCAGTCCAGTAGGCACTATGAATAGAGAGAATTAAATGATGGTAAGTAATACACAAGTAATCTAAACACTCGTCACGTACACTAGATGTGCGAATAAAGGTACATGGAAACTGAGACCCAGAAAAAAATGTAAAATGGCAGCTCAGTCATAGAAACACAATACAGTTCAGTTTACGACTAGTCCAAACCCCACTTCATAATTAACGTAGACCTTCATCCCATACGGCCACAAACCTCTTATCATAGAGCAATATGAAATTCTATAGCTCCTCAGTTCGGGGAAAACATTTGCTGCTATTTGCGCACTTGCAAACACTTGAACACGGGCTTGCTGAATAAAGTCCGTAGTGGTATCATAAATCCAGCAAGGCAGAGATTCCCCGAATACTTTTGACTAACCTCGCCACTTCGACAAATTGTCAAGTTCGTCATAGTGAGATCTGTTCTGTCAGGGACTCTCTCCTGCTTTGTTCCGCCGCTCGTTACCACTGGTTCTGAAAAAGCTGTAGCCCTTGTCGCTTGTTTGCAGACGTTCGTAGTTATTGTTGATAACATTCGGCTATCCGCTGTCATTCGTTCTGGGGAATCATGCTCGGAGATAGTTTTTTCCACGTCTCTTCCCTTGTGCCTCTCCATTACGAACTCAGCCAGCCAGATGGCCGAGAGGGCTAGGGCGTAGGCTTTCTAGTTCTCGAGTCCGCCTGGCTGTGGGTTCGAATCCCACCGTGGGCATGGATGTTTGTGTTTGTCCCGGGCTGCCTACAGATATAACTTGTGTAAAAGGCGCAAGATAACCTAAGTAGTCGACGCCTTAATTTCTAGAACCCCCCTCCCATTACGAACTCCTTGATCATGGGTTCTCCCCTTGAGATTACGCATTCTTCGTTGTTGTCCCCGATTGGGCTCCTGTGTATTGTCACGCTGACGATTATTTTGTTGTTTCCTCCTCCACTTCGCACCATAGAAGTATCGAGTATGGAGACGATTATCAGTGTCATCGGAATTCAAGGTGAAATTTGAATTCCGTGACACAAACTCTGCTTTCTTCACTGCGCCTTTCATCGTCCTCTCTTCGTCAGGCTAGCGGTGCATTTTTCCATCCTAAATCGTTCTGGCTGAGCTCTTTCGACTGTCGTCGTTGCTGCCATGCTACGTTCTGTCTTTTTCTCCCCTCCTTTTTCCGTAATTCTTTCGGAGTGGCTCTCCTATCGTGACGTCTTCTCGTCGCGTCATCAGCTTCTCTCGCTTTTGCATACCGCTCACGCTGACGGAATCCATGTGACAATAAGCAATGTAAGAAAGCTGTTTGCGACATCTGCAATGCTAAATGTTGTGACGTTTGCAAAAAAAATGCACAAACTTGCCTCTGAACATCACTGGAATTTATTTTTCGTATTTAAGGATATAAACAAATGGGAAATTTTAAAAAATGCTTTTCTTTATATCTGATTGTTCTTGTATTTGTATACACTTATGGTTCCATGAAGACGAAACTAAAAAGTTTCAAAACAAAAGTATTTGACCAACAAAAATAGCGAAGCTATTAGCCTAGTGTCACGTGCTTTGAAAGATTTCTGTAATTTAACCCAGAGGTCACCTGATTAATTAGAGATGTAAAGTATTCCTTCCACCTATGAAGTACGCTCTCCTCCGTTTTCAGGACCCACCCATGAGAATTCTTAATAGTTTGTGATGAAAGGGACTTCTTTCCACGAAGGCAGTGCACAGTGCCAGAATACCTTGATTGCTGAACCATAGTCTACCTCCAATTTCTCGGCAAACTTTTCCAAGGCTTTGGCTGTAGCTGTTGATACTGTCTTTGCTCTTGCTTTTCGCGCCTGAGTACACAGCAATCTACTCGAAGGTGACTTACTTGCAAACCGTAGAAAATAGTCTTCCTTCTTTGCCTTGACAGCTTCTTGGACCTCATCGTTCCGCCATCCAGTACATTTCTCACCGCCCTGCACCACAATGCAGCCGAATTAATCACAGCAGTTTTAAACAACTGCCAATCCAGGTCAACAGTACCACGATCATAAGGTAGTTTTTTGAAACTTGAAGATATGTTATCTGCAAAGGTCTTCCTCACAGCTCTATACTCCAATACCATTTTATGTGCAAAGTCTGTCTGGATCTAGTATTTCGCATGGTTGGCATGGGCCCAGAGAAAGGCAAAGTGCAGACAACAAGGTGGTGATCAGTTGATAGTTCTGCCCCTCTCCTCACACGAGTATTCAACACTGATCGGTATAAGTCAGCTGATTCGATTACAAAATCAATCAGTGAATCCTGGTCAATAGTATCCCTGTATGAGCCCATTTTGGACCAACGTTAAAGTTCTCTACACCTACCTCCCTCTTCCCTTACCGCGAGCCTTTTAGTCTGGCGAAACCGGCTTTCTACGAGTTTTATCCCGATTTATATGATATTTCTGTCGCCACAATTGAAGTCATTTTAGCTTAGATATCTGTAACAATCCGTAAAGACAACTATCCTCACGATCTACCAATAGCTGTGAACTAAGTTTTTTTTCTTCGGTTGCCCTCAACGACGGCCAGAGGAACGAGATAACAGAAGAAGCTATTACTATGACTCTAGACGCTTTTCAATGTGGTCATGATAAAAAGACCGCTCGAGTTCTTCAGGGTATAGAAGAACGCAATGGGTCTTGAAGGCAATCCCATAGTTCTCCCCGGATGTCTACTGTTTACCTTTTAATTGGAATTGAAAATAATCCCCCGGGCGTTAATTGATACCCAAAAATTTGGTGAAAGAAGCGAAAATGGTGCTTTCCAGCGTCATATGATGAGGTCGAATGGAACACTGCAAAGAAGACCAAAATTTAGAAGGGACACAGGATTAATAAAGGAATGAACCATTGTCTCAAGATTTCCGGTATTAGGCATGGTATTTTGGGCCACATTAACTACTGAGAAAGGTCTGTTGATTTATATATTTGTTTTACAGAAAATACATGGAAAGTGACGAGGCCAGTGATAAGCAAACACTTCCTGAGAAAAGAACGCCATTCGCCTATCAGGCAACGTATTCCGACAAAGCAAGAGAAAACTGTATAGCACGGATGTGCGAAGTCACAAGCATAAGCAGGTTGTATCAATGAGGTCTCTAGTGTTGTAAATTCCCCCTCTTACACGCTAAGTAATGCAAAAAAAAAAACTCTATTAGAACCTATGTCGTGACGATCGGCCACTAACCGATTGAAAGAAAAAAAATTGCAATATCCTGCAAAAGAGAAAAAAAAACGATGATAAGCTTATATAATCTAGAACTGTGTTACTGAATTGCACGAAAGCATATTGAGAGTTTTGATCAATTTGAAGGACAAAGAAAACATGCCAGTATTTAAAGATATAATGATAAACTTTAAACATAGATGAATGAGAATAAAATGAGAAAATTAAACTTACTTGAACCTGATTCCTGTCTGAAAGTAGCCAATGTTCTGAATGGCTCGTAAGCAGTCCCTGCAAAAGAAAGACTTTTAAACGCGAAGTAAAGGAGATATACATTACTAAACTTTAAAATTAATATTCACTTGTCGTTACCTATTCTCTTAAGTTTAAATGTTGATATTGCCTTTTGAAATTGTTGCATCGTAATTTGTTATAGCTTTACTTTTTATTTTATATTTCTCAATGCCGGGAGGCGATAAAAGGACCGACACTCTTGAAGGGGAGACAATGTTTTTTTTTCTCTAAAACGAGGCATTATGGAAGGTTTTTGAAGATGGAAGGACGCAAGATGAGATGGATCCAGCACCAGGAAGCCCAAAATTCTCTGCTCAGCCGATGCTTGAAATGCTAAAGTAACCCAAAAATATATATACCGAGGAAGGTTAATGAAGGATTTTAATGCTTGTGCTAATCAAAAAGAAAAGATAATTTACTTATCTCCAGATAAAGGAACTTTGGGTTACAACCTCATACTCATTCTTCAACTTTGCCTAACTCGTAGGGAGAACAAAAGACAAGAGCGCTGATAGCTTGAATTTGTAATGCTCATGCTTGCTTTGTATGTTTTTTGAATTTTTTGAAATAAAACCCGGTTATTATTTTTGCGTCAGACGTAATGTGTTACGAGTACGTTTTGTCCACTTTGACAGGGTCAGATCTACCAAACCCTAAGGTTCCTTAAATAGAGATGTTCTCGTTAGTAAGTATTAATAATTACTTAGACTATAATGAGCTAATACTACCTTTGGACTAATAACCTTTTACCCTCACTTCCACAGCCTAGCTTTGTCACCAGGCCTCCCTGGGCAGCCGAGAGCCCATCTGTATTTGAAGAGCGAGTCAGTACCAACTCGTGGCCGTTACAGAGCAGGTTTCTTTTTTTTCTAATGCAAAAACAATATATATATTCCTATATAATCATCTTAATGTTAGTCCAAACTAATGATCTGGATCTAGACTGACATTGGCACATGTGCTGAAATTTTATGATCAGAAGCTGAATGCAATCAGAAGAAGATGTTGATAAACTTTTAACTGCTTTAAGAATTCTACAGGGAAAAATTGGTGTATGTCCTCGAGCATTACCCATAATAGGATTTACAGAATTTAAACTGTTGAAACAAAGCACAGTTTCAAGAAGAGTGACAAGAAAAAAATGACGGAGAACAAGCCTGACCAGACAAATCTCATGATAGCGGCGCTGTATTTACCAGGGAGCCATACGAGAGGGTGCGGGGCAATTGACAATCCCTTTTCGCCCAGACACCTATCTCAAGCAAAGCATCTGTACAAAGTTGAGTGATATCTGAGCGGGGACCATCATTCATCCCGATACTGCAAATTGGGAGACCGCAACCCTAGAAGAATTTTTGGATGTAGAAATAACCTGGTTTACGGCAGGAACAGAAGTCAAGGTCTTGGCGAATATGGCTCGGAACTTCGATCGAGAAGCCTCTGCGGTAGAAGCCCTGGCCGATGAACATAGGGAAGCTCCACACCGATTCCAGCAATGTACCAAACTCTATTTATTCAATGGATATACTGGTATTTATGATTATTTGGCCCTGTACGAAGAACAAGCAAGGTCGCAAGAAATGCCAGTTCCATTGTGGCAGCCAATATTTCCGATGGTGGAGAGCCATCCGTGAATTGCTGGAAGATATTGACTCTTGGGATACAAAAAAGCAGTTGATAGAACGATTTGGGCAGGCTCACTCAGTCATGGCGAGGCAGAAGAGAATATAGTACTGGACCCAAGGGGACAATGAAAGTTTTGTTAAGTACTACTCAGACTTGCGTTATATAAATGCACCTCTGAACGAACAGTTAACAGAAAGAGAATTACTCGGCCTAGCCGTGGAAAATATAAATACCTACCTCCAAGAAAAGTTTCTTCCCATGACAGTATTAATGGAAAGTCAATTGATCGCAAATAGTACCCAGTGGGAAGAGGTCCGCGATTTAAAAAAAAGACAAATGTTCCAAAGAGACTCCTGAGACATCTTCCAAAGGCGGCAACAAGAAGAAAAGCGAAGTGAGTGGTAGTGACAAAAAAGGTATGAGATTTAGATGCCATGCCTGCGGGTAGCCTGACACCTTATTTCGCAACCATGAGTGCTGCCATCTTAAAACCTCGGACGACATGTCCCAAATTTAGGTACCGCTTTGTTCAAGTCGTTTTACCAACAGTTAACTTGCAAATACCGGAAAACATTTATTATCTAGATGACAACACCTAAGTAGTCAAGAAAACAAAGAGGACAAGAGTCCCACACAGATAGAGACTCAGTATCACTGACATGAAAAGATACTGTGGTGAGCTGAAAGTTCATTGAAATTACCGACTCCTGTATCAAGTCTACACAGACAAGTTTATTTAGACCCATCCGCCCGGGATTCCATTCTCCCTTCCCAAATGCTCATTTAAAAAAGAACACTGAGGCGCCTATGAAAGTTGGAAATTCATGGACGGGTGGATCTCAAACTTATTCGTTACAGGTTTCGAACCTATTTCAAGGTTCTTATTTGATTGGGGGAGGCCTGTAACGGTCGATTTTGGACCACTGTTACGGTTCACTACACCTCCCTCCCTCTTCCCTCACCTCGAGCCTTTTAGCCTGGGGAAACCGGCTTTCTACGAGTTTTATCCCGATTTATATGATATTTCTGCTGCCGCAATTGACGTCATTTAAAAACTTTGCAAGTTAAAAGCTTAGATGCCTGTAACAATTCGTAAAGACAACTATCTTCGCGAGCTAACAATGGCTATGTACAAAGTTTGTTTTTCTCAGTTGCCCTCAACAACGACCAGAGTAACGAGATATCAGAAGAGGCTTTTCAATGTGGTCATGATTAAAAGACGCTCGAGTTCTTTAGGTTATAGAAGAACGCTATGGGTCTTCAAGGCAGTCCCATGTAAATTGAAGAGAATTCGTCGGGCCTTTATGGACACCCAAAAATTTGGTCAAACAAGCGAAAATGGTGCTTTCCGGCATCATATGACGAGTTCGAATGGAACACCGCACAGAAGACTGAAATTTTGAAGTGACACTGGATTAATACAGATGTCTCAAGATGTTAATTAATAATCAACCACTGGATTAACATGGTTGATTAATGGATTAACTGGATTAACATGGATCTCAGGGACAATGGATTAATAATCAACCAATGTCTCAAGATGTTAAGCTTATATAATTTGGAAATGTGATACTGAATTGCACGAAGGTGTATTGAGAATTTTGATGAGTTTGAAGGACAAAGAAAACATGCGAGTATTTAAAGCTAGAAAGATAAACTTAGAACATAGATGAATGAGAATAAAATGAGAAAATTAAACTTGCCTGAACCTGATTCCTGTCCAAAAGTGGCCAAAAGAAAAGAAAAGCGATTATACAGTTTAATTAATATTGATTAAAAGAAGTTTGTTGTAAAGTGGTGAAAACGAACATAAGAATTTGAAGTAATACATTTACCTGAATAATCTGCATGGCTCGTAAATAGTCCCTGATAAGCGTGTTTGTGTGCTTGAATGCTTGGTGGAGAAGTTGCTTTTTGCTGACGACCTTGTCCTCCTTGGATCTTCCCGCACTAACCTTCAGCATGCACTAGACCGGTTTGCAGCCAAATGTGAAGAAGCTTGGATGAAGATCAGTGCAATAAGACTCAGGTTCTGGTCCTTTCAAGAAAGCTTACTCAGTGCGCTCTCCATATTAGGGGAGCCCTATTGAGACAGGTGGAGAAGATCAAGTATCTCGGAATAGCATTCACGAGTGATGGGTGGCAGGAGAAACAGTTGGATGCTCGGATCGGTGCAGCAAGCTGCGTCAGACTTGAACTGTGGCAATCCATAGTAACGAAACGCTAGCTTGGTAACAAAGCCAAGCCCTTCTCCCCATTCTCTTCTATGGTCATGAGGCTTAAGTAATGAGCGAAAGAGTGCGATCGCGGATACAAGTGGCCGAAATGAGATTTCTGAGAGGTGTGACAGGTGTTACCCTACTAGATAGAGTGCACAGCAGCACAATAATGGAGTCTTTAGGTGTTGCGCTGGTATGGCCACGTTATATGGATGCTGCAAACTGGTCTTCCTTGGCAGTTGTTATTTTCCAAGCCGGTAGGTAAGGGACCAAGGGGTCGGCTTAAAATTCCTGGTTTCGATTCGCTTGGGTTTAGCCAGGGAGGACATGCACCTGAAGGCAAAATATCGCGATTTCTGGAGATTCTCCAGAGAGCTGCTGCCCCCGCGACCCTAAAAAATGAGCGGGTTTGAAAAGTAAGTAAGTAACCCCGAGGTAAATAGCCGTGTCAGAGATAGGAGAGGAGACAGGCAAAAGTTTGCTTTAAACAATTTAACTTTCTTTGCAAAATGTAGAATTACGTTTAGAAAGATATGAAGCTCTTAGTAAGTAAAGAGCTGAAATATTTTCTTACAAAAACTTGAATAAATGAATTTTAAAATTGTAAGATTGATGAACGTCATTAATCCATTGTGAGGGGTGCCTTCTGCACTGAGAGGTGTAGTTTGTGCGTGAGATGCACCAAAGGGCTGCTGCTCAATTACCAAAAAAGGCGGTAACCTTTGAAGGTACGACGCCGGTGAGGAAAGTCGAATCATAAAAACGTAAACAGCAGCAGCAGCTAAGTATTAGAAGAATTGTATTAAGGAAACTTATCACACACTAAGTTCTACGAGAATGATAACGCTACCTTACATGAGCGCCGGGTAAAGAGATCTCAAATGCGAGGCTGATGCTTGCAAACCTTTCTGCTGATGGCTGTATGCTGGCCGATCCTCCCGGGAAATATAGAGCGTTTCTGCGACGACGTAATAGAAGCCATGGAATCACAGGATGCTGAACTCAAGACCATCCTGATGCCCAAGGGCTTGAAGGCGAAATCCTGGACTCCTTCGATGTAACTGCTTTGGTAGCTAAGACAGGGGCGGGCGACAAAGCTCGCTGTCGGCTTTTGAAGCAGCGGGACCTACGCCGTCGATTTCCTTCCTACGGTTGACAAACAGGACAAGCGGTTTCGTAATAATTATTTTTAGCAAAATGCCAAGTGCTTGCCTGTTCAAAATTAAAGTCTTTAATGTGTTTCGAATAATGGTTCCTGCAGGTGCTCGCACGCCGGACTGCTGAGCACTTCCAGCAACGACAATGTCTTTCCTTTGTCTTGAGGTCTTCCGTCTTAACAATGGAAACTCGAAGATTCATGCAACGTGGCATTCTTCTGGACTGACGGATATTCTCTCGAGAACGCTCCCCCTCGTGCCTTCTATGGATTTTACCGGTATATGAAAATTATGTGTCGTATTCAAGGTACGAGATATGCCTGCTGTCAAAGTCTTCTTCTCCGTAATTTTTCGGCAATGGAATCCTGGCTTCGCTTCTGGCTCTCTGGCATCTGACGCAATCTTCCCGTGAAGGCTGGCGTCGGTCGCTCCGTGCTTACTCTCTGTCTTGTTGCCCTTATCAGCCCGCTTAATTTCCCGTTAATGAACTTATTAGCTATGGGAATGTGCGGGACCAATGAGAGCGCTGGTTTGTTATTTCTGCGAGTCGAATATCCTCTCCGGGTGTCGGGCATTGATGTTGCTTCTTCGTTCGTTGCCGATAATTATTTTTCTTACCAGACGATCGCGAACTCCCGTTAATGACCCTTCAGTAAGTAGAGCAAAGTGGTGGCATGGTATTATTGGAAACATATGTTAACGAGAGTACAGAGAAATAGAGCTTACGTGTGATTCAGTATAACCAGCCCAGTTCCTCCATGTTAAAGGCTTGTAGACCCGAAGCGGAAATAAGATTTACTTCGGAAAATTGAGCTCGGGTAAGCTCGACTGACGCGGCGACTGGTGGCCGTTTTGAGTATCTACTTGAGGAGAGAAAAGCGATCCCCATCATTAGTAGCCTTCGTTCTACGGCGTGAATGTTGTGTTTGCAAATTTCTACGTGTATAGCCAAGTACAAAAATGAAATACAATGTGAATTGATGTGTCGTGGGTGTTTTTAATACAAAATCTAAGTGTCCGGAGAAAAATTATTTCCCCTTTTCCAAAGGAAAAATACTTCAAGGAAAGGCGATCATTGTGGATTGCTGTTGTTAAACGGAGAAATTAGGTTAGTATGATTTGTTTCTATATCAAAGAACGTGATTATTAATGGAAATGGTTTAAATAACAAGGAATTTACAAATCTATGTAAACCTACCTAACAAATTTCATGTTATTTTATTTTTAGCAAAGTTGTCAGACCTTGGTGGCCGAAAATTCATTCCAGAATATGCAGTGATCATTTCATTGCAGGGACAGTTTCAAGGGAAGCACCAAATCCTTCCCATGTATCTGTAGTTTATGTGCTACGATAGTCAGCCATGAGGAAATTATTTAACTATACTTAAGTAATTATTAAAATTCTTTGAACGAAATTGGTAGTAACTTTGCAATACAACATAGGGACGACAGAGATTCCAACTAGTTTCGCCTTTTATTCCCGGCTTTATCAAGGATAACACAACAATCGACAATCGAACAGTGAAGTGTACATTTGTTAGGATGGGACGAAAGCAGCGCTTTCACAAAGCTCATCTAACCAGAATAAACTCCAAAGGAAATACACTGAGGTAGTCAAGAAGCCTAACCAACCCAAGCGGTCTTCCATATTATACAAAAAAGAAAATAAGATTGACGATTGTCAGAAACAAAAAAACAAACGAAATAAAAAAATACAAGGAGAAATAAGATTATCACATCTTCCAGTAGTCTGGGAAAGAGACGTTGCTAATATCTTCAAAATTGATGTCAAGATCGTGCCTCGGTTTACGATACTTCGTATGCCAGTTCATATAAATTGAGTTCTTCAGTATCCCTTTCACAAGCTTATTGTCGTGAGTCTTCATCTTCTGTATCATAATCAAAAGGAGATCCTGTATAAACTTTCCGATATGGGCCATGTTTAAATCCAAGTGGATGGATTGGTTTTTCACCGTCCTTCTGTCCAGCTGAGCAATGGTCCTCAGGGTAACATTCTGGAATGACTGTAGTTCACTCCATCTGGTTTTACAGATAGTCGCCCATGCAGGCATGCCATAGAGGAGTATGGTCCGGATAATCGATTTGTGCAGAAGTAGCTTGTTGTCAATGCTGATGGCGCTGTTGCGACCCATGAGAGCTATGATACTGTACTTAGACCTCTTCGCTTTGTTCAGAGCATAGGACATATGCCGGTTCCATGAGAGTCTTGTGTCAATGACAACTCCCAGATACTTGTAGTTGTCCACCCAGTCCAGTTTCTTATTGAACAGAACAAGAGAATCTGGGTGACGCTTGAGCTTCCTATTGAGGTACAAAGCCTTGCACTTTCCGACGTTAAGGTTCAACTTCCAGCAGTTAAGCCAGTCTTCGAACTGCTTCAAGGCGCACTGCAGCCGAGTGATAACGTGAGCCGGCTGGTGTGCCCATGTCATAATGGCAGTATCATCCGCATAAAAATACAGATTCAATTATCGGGTTTCGGGAAATCAGGTACAAAGTAATTAAATAGCACAGGCTCGAGGACAGAACCCTGAGGGACACCGGCCATTACAACACGGGGTGTGGAAAGATCTTCTCCAACTTTGGCTTGATAGGATCTGCCGTCAAGAAAGGATTTCACCATCAAAATCAAATCGGCAGGGAACCCGTCTCTGATCATTTTGTAGACAAGGCCCTCATGCCACACTTGATCAAAAGCTTTACTGACATCGAGAAATACCACCCCACAGTACCTGGATAGGTTCAGGGGGGGTGCTCAGGTCTTCAACGAGCCTCCATATCTGCATCGGACAAGAGTGGGCAGCACGAAACACAACAAGAGGCTCGCAGGCCTTATATACAGAAACAAGGTACATAGTATGCAAAGAGATTGGAGAATGGAAACAATGGAAATAAAAACTTGAACCATTAAAGAAAATACAGGAGAACCAAAAACTGAAATTACTATATGAAATCAAGAATAGGAAAATACTAATGAAACCAGTAACAGAAATTACTATAGGAAATCAAATAAAATGATAAAAGAGGAAAGCAAACAAAACGCGGACTGAAAAGAGAGCATATCTTTTGTCAGAAGACAAGAAGATTTACAAAGGAGAATGAAAGCACAATTATATAAAACATATCTGAAAATAAATAAATTAATTTAAATTACACAAGGTCAGAGTTAAGTATGGCATAGACATCAAAATCCGTTTGGTAATTGAGGATGAGGCCAGGGGTAGATCTCTTGGCTTTAAATATCTCTATTGACTCAAGGGTCGCAGTTTTGAACGGGTCGTTGTGTAAGATGGACATCACTTCATCTTTAGTTTTCAAAGTATGTCCGGAATCGGTAAGATGGTTGGCATAGTGGGAATTACCATCTTGTTTCTCGTAGGAGTTGACGTGTTCCTTGAAACGTATATTGAAATTACGGGTCGATAACGATAAGCCTATGTAAAACTTTTCGCAGAAGGCGCAGTTCAGGCGATATACTCCGGATCGGGCGAAATCGTCAGATGCAGATGGGGTAGATGGGCGCAAGGTACGAAGAAAAGGGGTTGGGGAACGAAAAGAAACTTGGAGGCCAAGGGAAGAGAGGAAATTGGAGAAGCGGGAGAAATGGGGGCCGAGGTATAATAGAGAAACCCACTTCTTTTGTCGGCTTATATCAGGAGGAAGGGGACTCGGGTTATGGAAGGCACGTCTACGTCGTTGGAGGGTACGGGAGAAAGTAGAGGATGAGAAGCCGTTCATACGGGCGAGGGTGTGGATGATACGGAGTTCGGAGGTGCGGGAAGGGGGGCTGAGGGGTAACTTCAGGGCACGGTCAATGAAGAAGCGTAGGGAAGCGTGTTTGTGGACGGGGGGCTGTGAGGAAGAACAGTGGATAGATTAGACGATGTGGTAGGCTTACGGAAGACAGAGAACGAGCAACGGTTAGTTTGGAGGTTGTTAGTAATGAGGATGTCAAGGTACGGGATGGAATTGTTAACTTCTGTTTCGTAGGTAAATTGGATATGGGGAGAGAAGGAATTGAAAGAGTCAGCGATGTGAGTGGGGGAGGAAGAACGGGAATCGTAAATAATAAGGATGTCATCTACATATCGGAAATATGAAATGATAGTGGAGTTAGCAAGGAGGGGGGTGACAAAGGTTAGTTCGAGGTCTTGTAGGAAGACTTCGGATAAGAAGCTGCTAAGTGGAAAGCCCATACCCAATCCAGTAGGTTGAGAAGAGAACGTGTTGTTAAAGGAGACGTAGTTTTGTGAGGAAATGACAGACAGGATGGATAAAAGGTCGATGGCATCAGTTCTAGGGAGAGAGGAATTACGTAGGAGGCGTTTGAGGATTTTAAGAGAGATGGAGACTGGGATATTAGTATATAGGTTAGTGATGTCAAGGGACATGAGGGACATGTATTCGTTAGTAGGAAATGAGGAAAGGGAATCAGCAAGGGTGAGGGAGTTCCGGATATTGTAGGTATTAGGAAGGAGTTTAAGGTTAAAGAGAAATGCGGAGAGGTTCTTGGCAACGAGATGGGCAGGGGCAGGGGAGTAATTAACCACAGGGCGTATAGGCATGTTAGGTTTGTGGATCTTGACGAGGGCATTTAGGTTAGGGGGGCGAGGATTGGGGGGGATGAGAGGTCGGAGGTATTTGAAGCGAGGGGACGAATTGATGGCCGAAATAATGGTTTTATGGAACTTGGTGGTGGGGTCGGAGGGAAGGATAGTGAAATTGTTGGTGGATATATCTTGTTGTGTTTTCCTTGATAAAGCCGGGAATAAAAGGTGAAACTAGTTGGAATCTCTGTCGTCCCTATGTTATACTGCAAAGTTACTACCAATTTCGTTGATAGGAACAGTATTATGAACCCTTATCTCACCAAAATTCTTTGAGTTGTACTTTGCGAATATGTAATAATCTTTTCGCCTTGTTTTTTACTCAAAAGTTATAAGGTAAATAAACCCCGACAATAAATTATGTACACCCTATATTCTGTTTACCTTATGTATATGGTTTTGGTTTGGTTTGGTTGGTATTAACGTCCCTTTCAACAATTATGACCATATCCATAATTTTCAAAATTTGCCAAATTTACCAAAATTAAACAACTCTACTTAATTAAACAAAAGCAGCTACGAGCAGTTACAAGCATGCGTAGAGAATCGCTCCTCAAGTAGTTTCATTTTCTGCTTCACAGATGTCGCGCGTGCAGTGTGCCCGATCTCTATAGTTGACCCGTCGTAAAAAGAACTTTTCAGCAAAATATGCCTGCGACTCTGACAGTTGACACTTAATTGACGTTAACAACAATCCTGGGAATTGTATAAAAACATCGGATGCCTGACGTGGCCTTCTTAATGCTGGGCTCGTAATATAGAGAAGAATTGTTTTTGTAATTCGGTCATAAACTGTAATCCGTCCTCGGCGCTCTTCAGCAGAGAAATCGCTCCCCTGACGTTCGTTCTCTGTCTCTGCGCTGCGAACATTATCGCCTATGGTAGATAACACAGCAATCCAGTTTCTGTCGATTAGGTTTACCAATGAGGGCATGGCTAGTTGTAAACGGGAAAGTCGTTCCCTGCAAAAGTCTGCAAATATTTTAGAACGCAATTTGTGGGACGTGGTCGAGTGGGAAAAATTAACTATTCCGTTAAACGTAAGCTCTGAATTCTCATCATCGGAGGAAGACGACGAATCGTTCAACGTCCAATTAGCTTTGAGTTTACTCTGCCTGTTTTGAACACCGTAATAGTCAGGCCAGCAACGTAGAAAATCTGCTGCCCCTGTGGACACGTCTTCGTTTTTGAAAATCTCCTTCATTTCTCTCTCTCCTCTCCCGTCATTCTCTCTCGACTTAGTTCCGCACCACGCCACCAAAAATCCTACGACGCTTACTTTTAGATTTCCTAATATATAAATTATTAATAATTAGTAATACTACGAAACGAAGAAATATACTCAACACTGGCAATAGATGGCGCCACGACCTGATGATTTAAGCAGATGATACTTTCCTCGATCTTCTCCCGCTCGCTCTCATCTCTCACTGGCTCGGTCTCAGAGGTCACAATCTGTGACACTGTGTAAGGGTCTATTATTTCTTCATAAGTATTTCGACGTTAGCAAGTACTGTTAATGTGAGCTATTAGCTACTAGCTATTGAAACAATTTGCCTAACAGAAATTACCGATTGATAATGTAATGCATAAGTAATTACATTCCCTATCTTAGCACTGAAAGTTTCCAATGGTACCATAATGATATTAAAATATGTATCACTATACCAATTTCGACTATCATTACTTTCTCGTTATATTCATAAATCTTAACAGCAAAATACACAAAATAACACTTCATTGGAGGTTGTTTGATATATTACATTGCATATCTTAGTATTTAAAGTTTCCAATGGTCCCAAAATGGTTCCATTAAAACGTGTGCAAGGAAACCAATTTTGACTAGCACTTGCTTGACGTTATAGTCATTCATGACACGTCATTAAAAGTTGTTTTATGTATTGCATCCATATCTCAGCATTGAAAGTTTGCAATGGTACCATAAATGGACCATTACAACACGAACTATTGAACCTATTCTTACTGATTACGACTACTAATGAAGATCTTCACGTATTTTCATTTAGTTCAAAAGCCTTCTCTCTCTATCTTAGGTATCGAATGGCAAAGAGCGTATTGTTCAGCATATAAACCATTTATGTATGTAATTATAAAGTGAATAATATTGTTCCTGCTGTTATTTGTAAACTTTTGAACCGGAAGTATTTCACCGATTTTTTTTCACCCTCGAACTCAGGCTGTCGTTTTCCTAACTTGTCGAATTGCGTAAACGGAAGTCGAAAATTTGGAAGTGTTCGAACGCTAGAACACCAACAGAGAAACACACAGATATACAAAAAGACAGATAGACGGACGGACGCACATCGGGAAAACATAAGTACCTACGGTCCTTATAATTTAGATAATATGGTTAAGTTGATAGTTTTACAGTCACTAAAATTTGTATTATGCACTTGGATGGTTTTAAAATAATAAATAAAAATAAAGACATTCTCCTATTTTTTAATTTTTATTTATTTATTTATTTATTTATTTATTTATTATTTATTTATTTCTTATTTATTTTGTTTGTTTGTTTATTTTGCTGTTGAGCTTTATGTTAAAGCTCTTGTATACTTTTTCTAATTCTAAAGACATTTCTACCAATATTTTATCATATTTATACACAGAAATACACAGAAAAAGAAGGCGTCACGACCTGGCTGCTGCGACCATCATATACAGCAGTCGTTAATCCAGTTTCATCCAGGGACCTAACTCGTCTCCCTCATGCCATACAGGACCTGGATGGACGCATTGGATTCCATTAAAAACATAAAAAAATTTAAAAAAATAATAATTTACATCGCTTCAAGCTCTTCATTAATTTTAACGACTAGTAATACGTTAAACAAATAATGGATTACAGAGACTTTCAAAGTCTCCATTTTCATATGTCAAGTCAAATACGTCTCTATTTTCATATAGAGGCTTTGAAAATATCGCCATGTTTTCGCAGAGCTATAAGGGATCATTCACAAAATGCGGTCACTAAAATGGCAAATTTTAACCCGCCCCTTTTGTATCTCTTGATAACATTACTCAACCCCCTCCCCTGAATGAATGTACGTACTTTTTATAATGCATTCGAATATCCTCTCCCTTAAAAACCGAAATCTTTTCACATGAAAAAGAAACCATGAACATGTGCATAAGCACAGGCAATTTATTTTAAGAATATATAAGCGGACGTTCATACTTTGTTAACTACCTCCCTTCCCCCTGTTTAACTCTTCACTTTTGTCACAGGTTCGAACCCCCCTCCCCCCTTAAAGTGGTTGCTGGACATTTGTGTAAACTTATCCTGACAACTTTTAGGCTGTTCTATAAGCCAAAGGTCTCCAAACTTTACAGCACGAGGACCATACTGATAGCACTAAAATTTCAGCTGGCCGTAAAAAATAATTATTAAATAAATAAATAATAAATAAATAAATACAGTATGACCTTTATTAGGAGCACAATATTTTATAAAGTAATTGCTAAATTAATGAAAATTAAATCCTTGTGCGGGTCATAGTTTGGAGATCCTTCCTATAATCATAAAAGATTATAATAAATAATTATAATTATTTGTGTAAGACTTTAAGAGCTTTTTCATTGGCAGACGCGTGTGGATACTTCATTACAATATAAGAAATGTTAAACGATTCATTATAAGAATTAAAATAGTTTTATGTAAATAATGCCATTAAAATTTTTAAAAATTTACGCCATTATACAACATAGTTTCGAAGTTATTTATCCTAAATAGCCTACTAAATATAATTACGAGGTTAAAATCAAACGTTCAGATTCATTTATGATATATATTCAAATATAATATTCTTTGTATAAACACTTTCATGTCTCTATACTTTTCATTTATACAAATATTCGATAGAGTTCAAGCAAACCAAAGAGATCATACAGAGAGTTGACATAAACGACTAATAAATAACGGGTTTCATTATAGATAATATGAGGAATAGTACACGAGGTTAGCGAGAAAAGCATGAAGCGCATAAAAAATTTCAACTCCCATCTCTAATCCCATGATGCAAGACTTCTCGTTGATATTGCTCAAGTAACCGACAGGATAGTTTCCGGAATGTAAATTATTAGAAATTTTCCAAAGACACGGAAAGAATCGTTTATTTTTTGTTTTTTTAAACCTTCAACATATTTTTTATGAAATAGAAACAAAATCTAACAGAAATCAACCTTTTACATAATTTATGCCCATTTCAAAATTATTGTAATATTCTTGTAATAATTGTTGGTTCTATAAAGTTAAAAAAATTTTTAGAATTTAATCCACGACTTTTATTAACCGGTATTAATTTGGCTTAATTAATTTGGTTAAGGGTT
>JAHWFO010049873.1:0-23656 GCA_023313115.1 Rhysida immarginata
TACGGTTTGAATGACCTTGAAGATGACCTTGAAGGTCACTTTTGAGGTCGGAAATGGAAAGCCCACGATCCACTTGCTATAAGACGTTTTTGTTCTATCTAATGCATCGCCTCTGGACTGTGATATACATCACTGTGCTAGACTTTGCGGACACCCTGTATATTGGATTGGGTACTATGGATTGTAAAACGAATGTACTCCCTGTTTTGCACACTATTTTACTAAATTCCTTATCAACGAATTGCTCATCTGGTTAGCAAAGCAGAAGTTATGTGATTTTCGATTGAGCTATGAGACAGAGCTTGATAGGTTTCAGACAGAAGTAATAATTTTGAAAGTGTTCTCTCTTGACCTTAGCGTCAGCAGAAGTGTACTTGAGGGAATCGACGGAGATTCGACTGGAGTTGCACTGCTTCTCCTCTTATCTAGGGAACATTAGCAAGAATGAAACACTTCTTGGTGCATTCTTGCAAGAAGTCCTTGGGCATGGGTATTTTGTCCAATCACTGTATCGAGTGGCAACGACTCGGCTTTTACCACGCTCAATGTCCCAAAACCGAGACCGTTGTTTTATATTACTAGGAATATTGTTAACTAGCGTTTTCATATAAAATTCTTAAAGATTACGTCTTTGAATGCAGAATGTGGCAGCTGAGTTTTTACCATGCTTTTGACTGTGAGTAGAAAGAGTCCGAGACTGCCGACTGCTTATTGTGAATACAAGTAAATAAGGAGAGTCTGCAAGTCCAGGCACCAGCAGGCTCTCCTATGCATACTACAGTTTTCTCTCCGGTAATTTAGCATCTAGAATGTTAAAGGCAATAGTTGGGTGAAACGTATGCGCAATAAGACATCTAAGTCGGAATCTCTTGTTTGTGCTTCGGCTCAGTTGGATAATGACTGCGTCTCACATCGTCTCTACATCAGGTAACCCCACCTTGTATGTGGCATCCTCGGACTGTCCCATGAAGACTTTTGACTTATGAGCTATAAAGCTTGCGTACGTTACAGATTTACTATTCGGTACATAAGAAATGATTGTGAAAATGTACTAAATGTTTGTTTGTGTGTCTGTCCGTCCGCATAACTTTAAATTCCTATGATCAATTTCAATGAAACTTTACATGCTAGATCTTAAGACCTTAAGCTACTTATCGACAAAGTTCTAGCTCAATCGTCCCATGCGGTCACAAGTACTTTTAATGCTTCCGTTAGTTCCTGTGTCTACAATTGTAGAGTTTTGCGCAAAAATGTTGCACATCTGATAGCAGTGAAATTTTATATGCCATATACAGAGGTTGAGTCAAAAGTAGTGGCCGACTCGGGAGGGGGGGGTTACAGTTTGACGAGTTCTGGGCAAAGACTATTTACCACAAGGGTATATCGCAGTTTATTAAGAGAAAAGAGTGGAAAGAAACGTCACGTACGAATTTGAATGCCATAGACATTGTGCCATGTATCAGCCAGTGTAAAAATATGGCAGAAAAATTGGTGATACGCGGGCTTCTTCGTCACTATTGGAAAAAGGGGACCAGTGCGCGAGCAGCAGCCGCCGAAATTTGCAGGGTGGAAGATCAGGGTGTGACCAATGAACGGACAGCATGACGGTGGTTCTCCCGCTTTTCGTCTGGAGACATGGGTCGGGAAGATGCGCCAAGGAGCGTAAGACCTAAAGAAGAGAATGACGCAGCCCTACGGCAACAAGTGGAAGCCAACCCAGGCAGCACCACCCGTGGACTAGCGGCGGACATCGGGACATCACAATCGAATGTAGTTCTACATCTGCACGCCATGGGAAAGGTCAACAGGAGCTGCCGAGTTGTGTCCCACGAGCTGACGCCGCGCAAGCACAACAACGGGTGAAGGTGTGTCGTCAACTGCTGGAAAAAATCGAGGTTCTGCCACATGAAACATACAGCCCCGACCTGGCACCTTCCATCTATCATCTTTTCCGCTTCGCCACTATTAGTGAGGTTGAAGACGCCGTGCGTGACGTTTTCGCCCAGAAACCGGAGGAGTGGTTTCGCGAGGGCATCCGCCAACTGGCTGATCGTTGGATGAAGACCATCGAGCATGATGGACTCTACTTTGAAGATTAGCAATCAGTGGTTCCTGTCTGGTGCCCATTTAAAAGTTTGCGCGTTGATCGGCCACTACTTTTGACTCAACCTCCGTATATAATATGTAAAAATTTATGATTGCTAATACTGGAATACAGTTATGCGAACTACTGATCACTTTTGGATCCTCCAATTTCAGCAGAACAGGTGATTTGAAGTGTTTATTAAAATCGCTTGTTTTTATCAAAAATCGATCTTTTTAGAGTGGTTTAAAGATGATACAGCATATACATGTACGATGGTGGAAAAATATTTCAGACCACCTCAATTCAGAAAATAAGCAAATTAAATTGAAATATCTTTAATAAATTCTAGTAATGCAGATGTGTTTTTGTCATATTCAACTTCATCTATTTCCAAAAAATGTAAAAAAAAAAAAAAAAATTGAAAAATGAATCGAACGATACATTTTGCTCTAGGAGGGTCGGGAAAAATGTTTGAGATCAGGATGAATACCAACTGCTTTATGAATGTCATATTACATAGACTATTTTAAGGCATACACAAGAGCGCATTTGTCTAAAATGGGTTCTGGGAAACAACTAACAGATCACCAAAAGGATCAAATTGATGCATTTCGAAAATGTGTAAAGTTAGAACGTGTAATTGCCGCCCTTATTGGTAAATCAAAGACTGTAGTCCACAATTATCTTGCTAATCCACAAATGTATGGCCGGCCAGGTGGCCGAGAGGGCTAGGGTGTAGGGTTTCTAGTTCTCGAGTCCACCTGGTCGTGGGTTCGAATCCCGCCGTGGGCATGGATGTTTGTGTTTGTCCCGGGCTGCGTACAGATATAACTTGTGTAAAAGCCGCAAAATGACCTTAGTAGACAACGCCAAAATTTCTAATAAACCAGCCAACCACAAATGTATGGAAAAAAAACAGCGATCAGGACAGACGAAAAAGCTCAGTACAAAAGATAAAAGACGGATCATTAGATTGGCCAGTGTTACAGGTGCCTCATCCAGTTCAATTATAAAATCAAGAACAGCTGCTGGTTCACCAAGAACAGTCCGAAATGTGTTTTCAGCATCAGAGCAGCACGCGTACATAAAGATGAAGTTCAAACCAAAGTTGTCTTCCCGTGATAGTCAACTTTGGAACCATGTCGCTTTTAGTGACGAAAAAAAGTTTAATTTGGACGGCCCAGACAGTTATGATATGGACTGCTTTCACCGAGCGAGAGAAGTCCCAAGTGGCATTTGTTTCTCCACGATCGAAGGCAACCGACTACCAGGACATCTTGGGCAACTTCCTCCTTCCTCTTCGAGATCAATTAAATGATCCGGAATTGATTTTTCAGCAGGACAATGCGCCAATACACAAAGCAGCATTAACTTTGGAATGGTTAAAATCACACCATATCACATCAATGAATTGGCCTACCTGCAATCCCGATTGAATATTTATGGGGTTATCTGGTTCGGGTGGTTTATGCTCATGGAAAACAGTATAATAACGTCTCAGATCTGAAAAAAGCCAAACAGACCACATAGGACCAAATAACTCCATAAAAATTTCAAGCTCTTGTGAAATCCATGCCGAAGAGACTCATTGATGTATTAAGTGACGGTATTCTTATTTACCGATTTTCCGAATTTCAGTTATTCTAATTTATAAAAGAATATTTTTTCCCTTTTGACCCTAATTGCTTAGTATTAAGCCAGTTAGAATTCTAATTATGGAAAGAGAGCAATTTCGAGGCATTAAGCGTAATTGCTAGATGACATGGTTGGCCGCCTGACTCTCCTGTATGTTATAGCATCGTTGAAGCATCGGAAATCGTGGTTACCAGAGGGAAATGGAACAACAGCGAATGGTCGACTGAGTGAAAAACGATAGAAGAATGCTCCCATTCAATGCAATGCAATTTTCTCCAAAGCGATGGCGCAGGACGGAAGTATCTTGCACAATTTATCACGGGCGAACGTGTGGTTTATGGTTAGGGAACACTCTAGCGGAAGCGTCGGTTTAAAGTGATAGGCTTTCGATCATGAAACGTGATGTAAGACTGATTTAATTATTTTTGCCTCTGTGGTCAAGCGGTAACCATATCTGCCAGTGAATATTCTAATAGGAAAATCCTGGCAAATACACGCACACAAGATTCAGGAAGCTCCGCTCCGCTCTAGTAGGAGAACGATTTGAGAGCATTGAATATGAACATAGGTCGTATTCCAATTTATGTCAACAAACAAGCGATTGTCAATTGTGAATGGACTGTATTTTTCGTTTTTAATGTAACTACATGTATGGATTTAATACTACTACTACACATTCAAAACTTTAATCTCTGATATCTGTGACGAAGTGAAATAGGATCTAGGTTTATATACCAGTTTTCACTTAAAATGATTTCCCTAACAAAATACGAAGAAAAATCACACTCACAGTGAATTACGGCAACGACCGATAATCACGAACACTGGCTTCAACGGATAATTAATGCGGCTAATCAAATTCGCAATAACGATCCCATGTTCGTGTTTATGAGCCGATGATTCGTAGATATCGTACTTGTATTCAGGCTTAAGAGCCACACTTTGAGCACTAACCATATTCGTATGCTTTATGCGTTTAAATTAATTGTTAATTGTAAGTTCATAACATGCTTTTTGTATACCTATTCAAATCACTGATCGGTTGTAATTCTGTAAAGGAAAATGTGTCCCCTCCCCCATCTTTTGTTTTTTGGCAATTAAAAAGTTATAGGCTATCTTAAAACCATGTATTATAGCGCAAAGAGTGCGGCATTTTGATGGCATGAGGTACTATTTTTTGAAATAACTAAAATGCTCAAAATTTTTGAATAATCATACATGAATCTTTTTCTTGTTCAGTGCAAACAGACTAGATGAGCTCAAATGTAGGTATTATGGCACCCTCGGGGCCATTTAACATGTATGGAAAAAACATACATTTAAAATCTATATATATAAAAATGTATGTATATTCATTTGTCTCTTATACAAATCTACAGTTTTATTCTCATAGCGCTGGTCGTGAAGGGCAGGAGCTGGAAAGTTCCTGGAATGATAGCAAGATACAGTTAATGACACACGCATATAACCGCAAGACGTTCGCTGGGCGTTCTGTCTTTCTCTGGCGAGTCGTTCGAATGCACTTTCGTCCAAACTAGCGGAGCTCGTCGGTCGTCCCCGACCTTCGGCGTGATTCGCCACGTCGTTCACTTCGAGCTCAACACGCTGACGACGGAACGTAAATTTTCGTGTGCGTTCGCTTCGGTTCCGTGATCTCTCTCCTTGATCATAATTTTCCCGCTCGCAATTTGAACGCTTGCGCCGCTTTCTGCGCCGCTTCCGTTTTTTCGTTCTACGACGGTCCCTCTTAGTGACTCCTATCACCATCGAGCTTAATCCCTCGTTATCGTCAAGAGATGGCACCTCGCTAACTCCAAGCTTGCTCCCCGATCGTACTGAACGATCGGGAGCCTTGGACAAACGCTCTGTCGACAAACTTGGTGACACAAGTACATCCCGTTATGTTAATGGTGTACTCTGACGGGGATGGATACTTCCAGCAGGACAATGCTCCTTGTCATAAGGCTGGCATCGTTCTCAGATGGTTCGAAGAACATGCCGGACAGTTTACCTTGCTTCGTTGGCCTGCACAATCGCCAGGTCTCAATCCCATTGAGAATTCATGGGATGAGATCGAACGGGCCATCAGGCAGCGGGATCCAACACCATCAAATCTGCAGGAATTGGAAGGTGCAGTTCTTCAGAGTTGGTCTCAAATTCCTCCTACAACCTACCAACATCTCATAGAATCCATGCCCCGAAGAATGCAAGCAGTTATAAAGCTTAGTTTCCATACATGCGTTTTTAACTGCGTCTCTGCGTCTAGACCCATAAATTGGTGCGTCCTGACGTACGTTTCATGGAAACAGATATCTGCGTCTCCGAATCTTGGTTGATGTGCGTCTGGAGTTCATGCGTCTGGACGCAGAAAAGTGAAGTAGATAGGCTTTCTACTTCTTGACGCACTTGTAAATGCGTCTCAAATCTTTCTAGATCACATGATTGTTTTGCGCAAGCGCACTTGCTTTGTTAACCTTCCAGCGGGCGCGCCCTCTAAACGAATGCGAAAGGTCGCGTGTATTTCCTAGATACGCTATTGCAAAATATAAATTTTCAAGAGTGTACCTTTTAAAATAATGCTGTAATCAGTTATTTTATTTAAAATGAAATGAAAACAATGTAAACATAAAAGACAATAACCATATAAAATGACCAAAGAATTACCGAAATGACGTGAAAATAAAATAAATGAAATTGCCAATATTTCCACTGTACTATTTACATTTGTGTAAAGATGAATTAAAAGTGTAAAGATATATTGGAAAAAACAAATGACTTGAAATTTAGATATAAAAATATTTTTATTAGAACCCAGTACCGATGTTTTCTTTTATTTAGGTTTACATGTACAGATAATGCTGTACATGCTACGATAAGAAAGCAGAGGAATCCTTCCATCAATTCCTTTTCTTCATTTGATGGAATCTGTGCTCGGACACCAGAAATTAATAATGATATTTTAAGAAATCCGAAAAACACCAAGGTGGTGGCATGATGGTTAGAGAGAAGCTTCTCCCTCTAACGAGAAATATTGCAAAACATAAACTCATGACGCATGCGCAGTTGAACTTTCTGCTTAGACTTCATGCATGCATGGAAACTGATACTTGCGTTCGAATTAACTGCGTCAAGAGCTGTTGCAATGTGCGTCTAGGTGCGTCCAGATGCACATTTGCTTTCTGCGTCGAGACGCAGTTATAACTGCGTCAAAAATGCATGCATGGAAACTTAGCTTAAGAGCGAAAGGTGGCCCAACACTGTATTAAGGCCAATAATAATTTGGCCACTCAGTGTATGTATATAAAATTCTCGGTATCCGTCTGTCTGTCTGTCTGTTCGCTATGCATTTCAAAATGGCTAGACCAATCTTGATGAAATTTTCCATGGTAATTCCGATAGACCCTGGGAAGGTTTTAGGTAGGTTATGGTGGAGATATCGCGCTTCATGGATAGCACACTCTACAATTCGTTACCCCCCCTCCCTAAAAGAGGTTAATATGGTTAATTATGTAGTGCAACACCAGTTAATGTGTTAACAAACTTTCAACCCCCCCCCTTTAGGGGTTGAATTTCCAAAAACCCCTTCTTAGTGCTCACTTACATTTTGTAAAGAACCTCTGTACAAAATTTCAAGTTTCTAGGACTTATGATTTGGGCTGTGCGTTGATCACTCACTCAGTCAGTTTCTTCTTTTATAGGTGACGATAACGACATGAACTATTTTAGTTACCTCTAAGACATTTTTTGCTCAATCTGACGTCCCCAACAAAAAGCCGTAGTTTGTTATATTCATTGTGAAACACCCTGTATATCTCACTCTTTAATGCGTAAATCCATGCACCATCCGAGGATTAAAGAATTTAGCAAGGACATAAAATTTTGTTTTTAATGACATTTATTAAAATAAAAAATTAATAATCGCATCCATAAGCGCATAAATAAATCAATTAATTTATTATTAATATTTTACCTGCTCTTTTTTAAAATAAAACATAAAAACACAAGCCGTTGCTATTTTTAGAAAGATTCGATTTTTTTTTTTTTGAAATTTACTTCTATCCCTACCATTCGGTGTCGGTAGACAGTAAGGTCATAAATTTGGCAGGAAAGAGATATATACCTGAATTCTTTGCGTGAACTTTGCCATTTAGTAGAATTTTTCAAAACCATTTCGATCGACTTCTCCGAGAGCAAAGGATTAAAGGTAGTGAACAAAACGTTTATGCATTTTCTCATGATATCATTCAACAGCACTTAAATCTAACAAATTAACAAAATAGCTAGTGAAACTTAAAGGGATTTATACTTTTGAAATGGACAATTTTGGGTGAAAGGAAGGAAAAATGTAATACATTCCATTAAAAATAATTAAAGCTATCGGACTAATGAAAGCTGAGTTCGCCAGTCAAATGGAAACGTGACATGGCCATTTTCGTGTAGACCTTCGACGAGGGAAGCAAAGGCGACGGGCTTTTTCTCCCCCATTTTTTCATGATCGGATGAACTTAGCTAAACAAAGAAGTTGAAATTTAAAACAAAGTAATGATCATTCTCACCCCCTTCACCAATCGGCTGGTTGCATGGGCGGGTCGCCCAGGGAACGGCAAACACGAACGTCGGCAGCTAATTACTAAATTTGGCTCCCTTTGATTCTTTTGTTTCGTCTATTTTTCCTTCTTTTCACATCTACTTCTTCATCATCTTCTCTGGATTTCCGAGTAGTGGGCGGTGGCAGCAGTGGGAGCAATTTCCTTCTCCTCGTGCCACGTCTTTGTTCGGTGGAGCGCGTGACAATATTGCACCGAGGAACTCCATTCTGACGCAATTAGGAGAGGCAAGTGCTTAAGAGGTTGTAATTCGGAATTTAATTTTGCAGCAGTATCAGATAATTGGGAGTCGAGCCTTTTTTCTCCCCTATCTACTTCGCTTTTCCTCTTTTCGTTTTCCCTTTTTTTCCCCCCTTCTTCTATCTCCTCTCTCCCCTTCTTTCCACTATAAAGCCAATCATAGAGAAAAGAGGCAAAAAGGTGATCATCGAAGCCTTACTGTATGCGCCAATCCTTTAGCTCAACCCTCTCTTTAAATCACCACCATCCGCACGAACTGCATGAGTGGGCAAGAGACGAAGGGAGGGAGGGAAAAACAGTTAAAAAACTTTCGGTCGCCTTTCAATTGCACTGAATTCAATGTGTCGGCTTTTCACAAAAGGTTTCAATAATCCTTTCGCGAATAACAAAGAAAAAGTTTCCAAGCAAAGCCAGGCGATGGGAAAGGAATTTAAAGTAGCTTTGAGAATTAATTATTTGGCAGTATGCTTAAGGTTTAACATTATGCACCATCAAACTTGCTGTTAATTTTAAGGGTTGATAGCTCCTTTCAAAGCAAGGGTTTCAGTTTGCCGAAGCGAAACTACTTGAAGAGCTTTTTATTCGCCACCAAAACGGATATTTACAGAATGACATTAGAAACGAGAACGGGACACAAGAAAAAAAATCATTATTGATGAGAAAACAGCTATAACTCCTCTTAAAAATATGATATGTTATTAGGGGAGACTGGGGGAAGTTGATACCGGGGTACGTTGATACATCGTAGTTTACTCAACAAAGCTCATATGCAAATTTTTTAAATCATCACCAATGAAACGCTTCTTCTTCGTATTTAAACTGAGTGTGAGCTCGTTTTTTTTAATTGCACGCACTAGACGGAGAGCTTATTGCTGTGTTTAACCAGCGCGAAGTAAATTTCCATGAAGCTGTTCCAGAAAATGGGTGAGAAAGAGTTACTCAAGGTCAGTTGGCTGAGGTTTCTAACATTTGAATTGCAGTGAAGCATACCGTTGGGAATTTTCTTTCCTTCAATGACTCTCGCCTATTTTCTCAAAATCTTTCAAGGGGAAGGGTATGATTAAAAATTGTTTTAGACTAATGTGGTGTTGCTCTACAGGGTAGTAATTGGAAAATTTTCTCTATCTTTAATAATTTTCGAGTTAGCTAACGGATGACCTTAAATTTGGGGGTCAAAGTCAAATTTGAGTGCGGCAATGAATCCCCCCCCCCCTAGTACCTATAAACCACACTCATCATATCTCGCCTACCTGACAGCTTTGAGACATCTGCCATGTTACCAGACTTTTTGGAAACCCTGTATATTTCACGTGACCGCTTGATTACATCTGACACGCACATTTTCCTGATTATATTCGCATAACTTCTGCTGCAGAGCTTTGCTATGAAATTGTTATTATCTGGTCCCATGAACCCAGGGCGCCGATAACAATAGGCTTAATATACCTGGATGTACTACCCCAGGCAAAAAAAATTAATAATACTAAGGCAGGTCCGTGTGCTTAATTCATTTGAATAATTGCATTGAAAATGTACTATCCAGTTACCATAAAAATATCATTGAGAAAAGGAACATGTTTTACTATGCAAAACGGATTTTTACATATTTTTGCATTGATTGTAACAATGGACAAAATAATCGAGATTCTATACTTTGGAAAGAACACATTAATAATTAAGTTACTTGGAAAAAAATTAATATGTCCCATCTTTGAACTGTGTAGTGACACAGGTTTTACAATTAGAAATAATATAACTTGTCCCCCGTTTTTTAAAATGGTTTAGTCCAAAAATTTCAATGATTTAAATGTTAAACTGTTCAAACCAGTGTTTCAAAGGTCTTTACCTTTGTCTGTAAAATGGCAAGTTATTAATCAATTAACAAATGGAAAAACGAAGTAGCCAATAGCTTTGGATGTTCGCAAGGCACCATTTCGAATATTTGGAAAGCAAGGTTGAAAGGCAAAAAGGAAGCTACAACCACCCAACAAAACAGACGACTACGACAAATATGCAGAAGTATGAGAAATGCAAAGTCCGCAGAGATCAGAAAGGAATGGAATATATTTGGTTCAGTGTTTCCAGCAGAACTCTCAGAAATCGACTTCACGCAATGGGATTTCGCTATCGCAAGGACGCAACGAAACCACTACTGACAGAAAACACAAGAGACTCGTCTGGCATGGGTTGAAAAGCATGAACATTAGACCATTTATGATTGGAAACAAGCTATCTTTAGTGATGAAAGCAGGACAGACAGCTCGTTTGGAGAGCAAGTACCGAAAAATATCACCCGAGTTGTCGCAACTTAAAAGTCAAATTTCCATAGTCGTTGATGATTTGGGGCTGTATGTCACATTAAGGCGTTGGAAAACTGCGTTTTCAAATCGACTGTCAATCCAAATCGACTGTCAATTTCCTGATACCAACTATTGAAGCCGGCCAGGTGGCCGAGAGGGCTAGGGCGCAGGCTTTCTAGTTCTCGAGTCCGCCTGGTCGTGGGTTTGAATCCCGCCGTGGGCATGGATGTTTGTGTTTGTCCCGGGCTGCGTACAGATATAACTTGTGTAAAAGGCGCAAAATGACCTTAGTAGTCGACGCCAAAAATTCTGATAAACCAACCAACCAACTATTGAAGAACAGTTCGAAGACACCGATGTAATCTTCCAACATGATAACGCATCTTGCCACAAAGCAAAGAAAGTGAGTCAGTTACCAATATTAGACTGGCCATCCAACAGTATTAACCAAATTGACCTGCCTTGCTGTTATTAATTTTTTGCCAGGGATAGTAGTTACTTGAAAGAGATTCGGCAAGGGTGGCATACGTCTCTAGTTTATTGTTCCTGGCATCGAGAAAGGCACGTTACATCTACGATGTAGCATTTTTCTCTGTGTACTAAAATGAGGTCTGGTCTTAATCTTTACTTTCTACTACTTCCTGATTTTCTCCAATGATGCGGTGTTTAGGAACTGAAACAGTACCAACTTACCTCAACATGGGGCTCATTGAGATATCTTCACATAGGCGAATAATTTTTTTTTTTACGGGCCTCACTGACCACCAACTATAATAAACAAAACAATAAGCCGTTATTTCACGCTGTTTTGAAATTTCTACAGTTTTATAAAAAAAATTAGAAAAATTAAAAACTGAAAAATGCATCAACTGTCCCTGGGTCACCCCTACGCACTAATGTAGCATCCACATTTATGAAAGAAAATAATTTTTTTATTCGTTAATAAATGGAAAAATTAATAAAATAAAACGGGTAATATTATCCGACTACAACTATGCTACCAAAAGTATTAAGATATTGCAATGCTTTGAGAAAAATGTTTCTCTTATAGCAATAGTAATTATTCGGTCCACCTTTTGCTCGAGAGCGACAACGCGTCGAGGTATACTTTCAACCAATTTCCGTTAAATCTCGATAGGATTGGCTTGCCATTCGTCCTGCAAAGCCATGGCTAGAGATAAGGACAAGAATGGTTGTTGCATTCGATTTCGCATCCATCGCCCCATTTCATTCCCGAATAATTCCCCCTCATTTTCAAGAAATCAGTCCTGCATATGCTAATGCCGTTTGGCGGAAGCTCACTCGTGTTGGGAAGAGGCAATCGTTCTTTCCATAAAAATGCCACGCCGTTGGTAGGAGAGAATTGTCCAGAATGCAGGACCGGATATGAGCCGACTGGACCAAATCGGGCTCCGTGCTTTTTGACAAATTGTCAACTGCAAATTTTATTAAATCTCACAATTCTGAAATAAAATAAGGTAATTCAAAATCTCGCTACGTGGAAACTGTTTTTCCAAGATGACGAGCAAGTCATCTTAGGTGGAGTATTACCTTTAGGGCCAAACAGAGGACTTCTACAAAGAAGAAATTCCAGCAGCTGATTCATCGCTGGGAAAAGTATGACAATGAGTGTGACCGTATATACCGTGTCTTCCATTATAATGAATATAAGGACTTTATGACCGACTTTTACAAATAAAAGTATGAAGAGCGTTAATGTCGAGGGGGTTGAGAGAGGAGAGAAAGAGTCGTGGTGGGGAATTGCAGGCTTCAATTGAGAGAGGAGTCTTCATTTTTGTTATTCGGTCCTATTATTTGTTAATTGCAGTCGAACCTGCTTGTAAGAGCACCGTTGGGGAATTGCAGATTTTTCTCTTATAAGCGGAGCGTTCTTTTATCCAGAGCTCTTATATACGGATTCGACTGTATCATTTCTATTTTCTTTTACAATTTCTGTCACATCGATTTTTGTGTGTTATCCTATTGCATTTATCTCACTGCCTTTTTATCATCTCCCGTTGGTCCTCTTTCTTGTCCTATCCCAGCACGTCTTCTATTGTTATTTATAATTCTCTATTATCCTCCCGGCCTCTATCCGAAACGTCAGCTTTTTTTTCAGGAGCTTACTACCCTGTGTTCAATTTTTATTAATATGTAAATTACTCTTACAGTGAGAAAGCATATATAGGACATTCGTTAGTCTCGGATTAAGTTTTTTGTTGTTGTTGCTAATATTGCATTAAAATCCGTGTTCTCAGAGATTCTTATAATCTACAAAACAGATCTTGAGACTCTTCTACTGTGTACAAAATAAAGTATTTGACCACAGTGCAGCGAAACTCATGTCCATTGAGCATAATCTATGAGCCTCATGGTCGCTTCTAGATATCCCTTAACGCTTATGAGTTAATAATGGCCTTATATAGGGTGTTTTGGGATTACTGAAAGCCACCTATAACTCGATCTCATAGGAAGGGCACCAAATTTGGCAGGCTTGGTTCAACATGCGTCTTACGTTACCTCAGTGCGCGTTACTTGTTAAGTTGTTTTATTATAATAAAATAAAATAGAGATTACACCACTTTTCCACAATGGGAAATTGAATTTACTTCCACGAATGCGCATTCAACAGCTAAGCTATCGTCTTCTTCAGCATGTGAAGATTAAAGCTAAAGTTGTGAAATTTATATACATAAGGCGGACATAACCAATTATAAAAATAATGCCAACTTTCCTCTTACATTGGCAAACTTGCGCTAAAATTAATTAATGCACTGAAATTTACGATTCAGAATTTTGAAGAAACAGGCATGCTAACAGTTCGGTCTGGTAGAGGATGCAAACCGGTGACAGATCAGACTAGTCACAGATGTTGCGACTGCGATCGTCGACGGCATAGAGGAGTCCGTTGCTGGTAGTAGCTCTTTGTCTTTGTAACTCTTTGTACATTGCACAACGCAATTGTTTCCCCTATCGACAACGTTTGGAACAACAATTTTTTTTTTCGCAGAATCCTTCTCATGCGTCATTATTTCCCTACCAAATTTGGTGCTATTCTAATTGTACTGTCAGTTTAGTTACAAACACAACCAAAATATCAGCTGAAGCTCTCAATGGTCAATAAACCATAAGATTCCGTTCATAAGTTTTTACAATTTTTTCAACACTCCCGAACAGTTCATTGAAATACCTTGGATAAATTATTACTACATCTCATAAGTTCTCACAGTTGATGAATCCATGTGCATGTTATTTAGTTAAATCTTACTTGATAAAAGTTGTTGTTTTGATACGCAAATTCGTTGCCTTTACACTTAAAAACAATATCTAAAAATTTGAAGTTTGTTATTATCTTTTAATTAAGATCACCGTTTAAATATTGATTTGATAATTATGCGAAGGAAAAAACAGAGCACTTGATCCACTATTTTATGAAGTGTCTCCTCTTCATTTGAGAGGGGGTCGAAATGAGGGTCGGGGAAAATCTTTCCCAAATAAAAACATAATGAAGTAGACCGACATATTGGACCGAAAATCTCTGAAGTTTTAATGAATGACAATCTCTGGAGCATTTTTATTTCTTTTGCTTTCCTCTTTTTCCGCCTCTCCTCCTCTTTCTCATTCTTTCCCGTCTCCACCTCCTCCTCCTGCTCTCGATGAAATTATCAGAATGTAAACAACAGGATGATACTCGAGAGCGAAGTTAGTTCTCCGAATTGCCACAAGGGTTCGTCACTGTTTGATGAGCGTTACTTCCGCTTCTCTCGGCGTCACTAGCGCTGATGAGATGAGGATCTAACCATCAGACGAGGAGGAGGACGGGCGGGCGGGGAAATGGAGAAAAAAAAATAGGGGGTAGCGACTCGGAGCGAGAAACTTGCTTACGATAGGTCGTAAATCGTTTGAGCCGAAACCTTATCTTAGAGCATCAGCAGGAAAAGGACCTAAAGTTACCGTAAATCCTCCATCAAATCCCAGGAATTAGACTTATCCCGACAGAGAGCCTTTTTATGCGTGTTGATGCGTCTCCATGAGTTCGGGTAAAAATTTCAATTTCCCACATGTTCCGTTTTAAAGTTCAGATTTGGAAAGAAATCTCCGAATGGTTTTCCTTCTGCGAAGCAATGAAGCAAGAAAGCCCAGAAGCCGAATAGAAATGGAGTCAGAATGGGGAAAAATTCGTCCTCCTCTCTCTCTCTCTTTTTTTTTTTTCACCTGATGCCACGCGGAATCGAACGAGCGATCGAGTCGTTGAAAGGTGTTGAAGAGAAGGGACGATCCATAGTTCATTTGAAGACTGTAAATAGATCCCTTCCGCCTGAGATTTGTCCAGACAAATCCAGATTGCTCCCCTCTCTTTTCTTCATTTTCATCACCTCTCCCATTAAATGACGCTTTCGATCAACTTAAATGGCATCAGGGAGCAATGTCGCATAAAGTACCCTTTTTCTTGCCTAAGAAGGAAATATATAAGAAGGTTTCCACAAACAAATAGGAAATCTTAAACGAAATTTCACAATGAAAATCAGGATTGTTGATTCTTAGATATGCTTCTTGTTCTCATTCTTCGCTATTAGGGTTCAATTGTTATCTCAGTTCTTAGATTTTAGTGTAAACAGAATAAATTTAGGATTCTGGGTTCTTTATCAACAGAGCATCGATTGCGATGATTTGAAGTCACATTTCGGCAAATGAAAAACAATAGAGAAAACGATTATTGACTGAGCTAAATTGAAGGAACTCTATAGAGTTTTAATACATGACCAATATCCCGCCAATTTTTAAACATTCGATAAGTTCCATGTGCGATCCCCACGATGCAGCTTGTTAAGACTGAAAATCGTAGGTCGACTGAACACTGTGATTTTCGTGAGAGGCAGGTATCGCATAAAAAAAAATGCCCCTAACAGAGACAGTCAGTTTCCTCCTGTTCAAAAAAAAATGTTTCTGTTGTGGCAGTTTTTCACATTTGAAACCACAGTGTAAATTTAATGATTACAACTATCTGGTGTGTGGAAAAAGAGGCCATTTGAAGATCATGTGCAGAAAAACGCCATCAGTAGGTGAGTCATCAGAAGTTAAGCAAAATAGTTCTATTGTTAATGAAGATCAACAGTTAAACTGTAACACCTTAAGAGTACTCCAAGTTGAAAATTCACCTATGCAAATAAAACCCCTTCATATTCAAGTGACTGTGAATGACAAACCCATGGCTTTTGAAGTGGATACAGGTTCTGCTGTTACTATTATTAGTGAGCGTCAGTATGAAAAACATTTTAAGAAGATTCCATTAGAACAATCCCAATTAAAGCTGAGCGATTTTGGAGGTCATGATTTAACAATATTAGGTACCATATGTGTTAATGTGCAGTGGGATGATGAGTCAAATTATATGTAATTAAGGGATATGTAACTTCCTTATTGGGTCGGGATTTACTTAGTGCTTTTAAGAAATGGGTCGTTATGCAGAACTGCTTATCACAGAAATTCAACATAAGTACGGAAAATGAATGTGTGAATTCTACAAAAGAAAATATTCTATTCAAGGTATAGAGGATAAGTTAAAATCTGTCTTGTGTAGATATGATAATGTTTTTAAACAAGGAGTAGGAGTATGTAATGGGGTTGAAATGGGGTTTTTGTAATGGGGTTTCTTTACCTTTACAAAAAGAGGCAAATCCTATTTTCTTGTCCGCGCGTAACCCACCATTAGCCTTGCGTGATAAAATTGGCCAGGAATTGGACAGATTAGTGTTGGAAGGAGTTCTTGAACCTGTAATGCATTCTAAGTGGGCAACACCGAATCTTGCGGTAGAGAAGAAAGATGGTTCCATTAGGTTAGCAGGATTGTATAATTTGACGGTCAACAAATTTTTAGAAAAGGTAGTTTATCCTTTGCCTACTTTTGAAACGATTGCAGAAAATTTAGCTGGTGGTTCTTGGTTTTCGATAATTGATTTTCAATCGGCTTATAATCAATTGCCCCTTGATGAAATTTCAAGTGAGATTATGACCATCAACACTCATAAGGGAATATTCCGAGTAAAACGTTTATTTTATGGAGTGGCTTGTGCTCCTGCTATGTTCCAGCGTACTATTTAAACCATTTTTAAGCCCTTAAAGGTACAGCCTTTTTTAGATGATATATACTTGTCAGATAACTCTGCAACTGATCATTTGGAAAGAAAAGTGTCATTTTTTCAATTGTGTGAAAAGTTTGGAATTCGCTTGAAACGATCCAAATGCAAATTCTTTCAAAGCACTGTACGTTTCTTAGGATATCAGTTTAGTAAGGATGGTTGCAAACCTTTGGAGAATAAGGTTCAGCAAATTTTGGATGTCCAAGCTCCAGAAAATTTAGCAGAATTGAAAACGCTAGTTGGAATGATTAATTATTATAATCGATTTTTACCCAATATTCAGGTTATTATGGAACCCTTTTACTAGTGTATGAGGAAAAGTAATAAATTTATATGGGGTCCTGATCAACAGAGAGCTTTTGATCACGTTAGGAAATTATTGCAAGATGCAAAATTTTAACTCCCTTTGATCCTGATAAATCTTTGATTTTATCTGTCGATGCTTCTCCTAAAGGCGTGGGAGCAGTTCTTTCTCATGATATTAATGGACGGAGATACCCAGTGGCTGTATATCGCAGAAGTTGCAGTAGCATTTAATTCTGCTAACGGCCCTTGTATATCGCTATCACTATTATCAAAATCGCAGTCGTCACTACCGGTCTTGTTTCATATTCATAGTCCATTGCGATGCCCAACTGACAACTAACCGATAGCGTCCAATGTGTGACGTCACGAATTCGAAACTCCTTCGCACTTCTCGACAACTTGTGACATAACAGTTGCCGAACCATGGCGCCTGTGTCTATTGCAGGGGGAGGGAAAAATTGAAATTTTTTGTACATGCTACGTTGTTATTGAGACTTTCATCTTTCATTTTAAACAAAGTTGTTTTGGGTGTGGAGTTTACCTTTAAATAATAAAATGTTGTTTTTTTTTGATCAAGAATAGAATTTTTTTTGTGAAATGTCGGTTTCTGTTTCTTCTCCTCAGTAAGTATCCACAGACTTTTAGTTAAAATGCTAATTTGAATCGCAACATTTCTCTTTGGATAAAGAATTAAGAATTCCAATTTCATTGCAATTTTTTGTTTTGCCTTGTGTGAAAATCTAATAAAGAAAACGTAAATATTAACCTGGAAGAAATTTCTTTTCTCATTTTGTTACATTTGAATTGTATTTGGCCGATGTTAATTGAATGAGTTAATGTTGACGACTCCGATCGGCGAAACACTGTCATTTTTAAATCAGAAAGATTATCCAGAACAAAGCACCATAATTAAATTTGGTGCAGTATTCTTTTCAGTGTTTAAATGATTGGCTCTCTTATGTCCATCACATATTCATTTATTATTACTACAGAGAAAATGGCGAATGTTTAATATATTGTACAATACAAAAATTTAAAAAAATCTCTATTCAAGAAAATCAATAAGTATGCGAATGTATGGATAGGTCTTGTATGAATAGCAAATCGGTTTAAAATGAACTCCATTTTAAAATAAAAAAGTTATTTAAATTTATACGCATGATTCTGGATCCATAAAGAAACTGCCCGATCTAGAGGGAGTGAACTTAATGAGCCGAAAATTTCACGCTTTCAGTTTCGAACTTCATGAGTGGCTGCGTTTCGTGGCACGGATTCATTTATTAGTACACGTATTTGATGGTTCCACGAATGTTTATAAAGAATTGAATATCGTAGAGAATTCTTTAGTAGGAAACATCTCTAGTATTATGGAGAGTTAGGCTATACAGTATGAGAAAGCACCATGTGTCATACTACGCGGTTCATTACACAGTCGTTTTAAAAACCTGGTGCAAAGAACTTATTCTCGCCTGATTTAAATCTCATAGAAACCCTTTGGGATGAGAGTCGCTTAAATTTAACGACTTCAGCATATACAAGGATTGGAACCAAAACCAGTTTTCCTTTAAGTTTATTCAAAACCGCACTAATCGAATGTACTACGCTTTTCATCTAACTACTCTTTTTTTCCAAAGGATTGCTGTTCTAAGATATTATGCCCGCCTAACTATGGATTACTCCATTTGCAATGAATTAAAGCCTGTTCGAAAAATTGCAATTCGGAATATGTTTTCAAGCAATTCGGTGACTCAATCAAATGTTCGATAGAAATGAAAAGACCAGTTACCCAGCAGTTAAAAATAAATTAATGGAAATATGTAGTGAACCCAACTTCGCCAGTTAAAGAAAAGAAGGACGAGAGTCCTAGAATAAAAGACCCTTTGTTCTACTTTTGCCATATTGGTTTGTAAATACATAACATCTCTAATCTCGTTAGGAATGAAAATAACCTTTATAAAACAACTATACCTTCCATGATCCAACATCAGAAAGTTTCAGCATCAACAGTTAGCTTAGTTTTGTACTGTGACACAATAAAATGGCTGTGCCATTTTCCGTACAGGGTGTTGCAGATAACTCGGGGCAGTACAGCGGGAAGCTTACCCGCTCGATTGCAGGGGCCGGCTCGGTCGATTGGCAGAATGGAGGGAGATAAAGGTGGCCTGCAGCAGCCAACAGTTTCCACAGTCGGGAAGGGGGGCGGGTGAACGTCAAAACTGTCATGTTTTTGATAAAATTACCCAATTTTCATTTGATGTCGAGCCGGCCCCTGCAATCGAGCGGGTAGGCTTCCCGTTATACTGCCCTGTACTTATCTGCAACACCCTGTACAAGGATGAACAGCGTACTGCGATCCATTTTTTGTGGCCTGACGGTATACTAGGAACGGAAATCCATCGAAGACTTTTAGCACAATGTGAGGGCAGTGTTCTACTACCTAATCACGGCACATTGTTCATCCTTGATGCAAACGGAAAGTGGCGCAGCCATTGTATCACAGCCCGAATCTAAATTGTGTGTTGATGCTGAAACTTTCTACAAAGAGGATAGAAAGCTGCCATCTATAGACATCCTCTCATAAAGCTGTACCGGCAACTTACAGAACAGGGGTCGGCAACTGGCGGACCGCGGAAGGTCAAAAACTGGGCCGCCAAAATTTTTTGACAGTTTGTAAAAGCTATAGGAATAACCTTTTGAAATGGTTAACATGTCCCAGAAAAATATGAAAATTGCAAAAAACAGCCATTCATCTGGCTACTATGTTTGGCTCCACATATGTTTGTGAAACTTCATTTTTATAAATTAATTTTTTGAAGAACCAATATCGCTCAAGATTAACGGCTGTCCACCTTGAAGACACTCTTCGCATAAGCTGCTCTCCGCGTGAACCTAACTTTAAAAAACTGGCTCAAGACCGCAAATGTAATTTTTCTCATTGATTTTCGCATACATATATGCCTATCTATTGTATTTCATATTATTTTATGAGTGAAAATTAAAATAAAAAATTAGTAAGGAATATGAGTTGTTGTTTTTTTTCTGGATCTCGATAAAAATTTTCAAAAGTATCCGGACCCCACCTAAAATTACTTGCCGACCCCTGTTATAAAACATTAAAACACGTGAGCGGATACTTACTTGCTCTCGTATATTACGGAATGGCTATTCACAATGCAAATATGGAGGGCAGCAATTGAGCTTAGGATAAACCAAGGAACATCAGGCTAGTCTTGTATACCATGAACAATTATAATGGCAGGTTCAATCATGAATGAATCTGTAGTAATGAACTATAAGAATGAACAAGATCTTACATTGAGCAATTATTTCTTTTTAGTCTCAAGATGATTACAATAGACACACGCACACACGCACACGCACATATTTACACACACATACTTTTTTAAAATACAAATTCTTAATAGAAGCGAAGTTAAAAAAAAAGGGGCTTTGAAATCTGACAGTTGACATTTCTCCGACCATGCATGCCCTAATTAGACATATTCCTTTACGAAATATTGTACAATTATCTCTTTTTTCTGTTAGCACATCTTTTTAATTCTTTCATCATCATATAATCATATTCAATTTGGCGATTGCAGTGAAAGAGGACAATTTAAGTTTAAAGCGATAAAGAAGTTTACTTTAATTTCATGAAGGCAGAAAGAATTAGTGAGAGAAGACACTTTAAATGATTTTATTATTTCTTTTCTGAATTTTCGGGACTCGTGTTTTGCAGGCAACACATGTTTTAAATTTGCGACTCGTTTCCGTCGCTCGCACTTGTGAAGGATGCGATTAAAAATTCCGTTTTAATCTTGGTCGACCATCTCTGTCTCTGCCTCCATCGATGACGGGTGTTGACGATCGCATTTGGCCTCCTTTTCGTTCCTCCTTCTCCTTCTCACCCAAAAACACTAAGACACGAGACCTTCTGGGAATTTCGAGACCCATGAAATTTATTGGCCGGAGAAGCGAACACGCTCCACTGCCCGCTTCCCATCGTCCTATGGCGTGTGCGGAGAGAAGAGGGGGACCTTTGTCGGATGACCGGAGAAATTCGAAGGCAACCTTAATTAATGAAAAGCGCCATCACCGTCGCCGCGAGACGGTGGGGTGGATGGTTCGGTCCCAGGAAAGGTCAGCCGGGAGGTGCACGCCTCATAAAGCTCGTAATCCTCGTCGAGGCAGACGTATCGTTTGTGCAGAGCGGAAGTGTTGTTGAAAGCATCAGATTCCTCTTAAATATCATCTCTGTTTCCGTTATGTATGAAATACTCTCGCCGTTGTCTAGCAACAGCACTGGGCCTTCTTCCTGTCTCACAGAGGGCGGGGCCTTTTTAATGGGGAAAGTTTTAATGTCACGTTCATTTTGCACACACACATTAAGAAGTGGAGCAGAAAGCCTCTCGATTAAAATAATACGCGAAATCATCATAATCTCATTTTAATAAAATTAAAAAAAAAAAGTAACTTTTTCTGAAAAAAAAAGGGGAAAGCGTCCAAGTTGTGAATGTTTGTGTAAGTTTTAAAGTGCTGCCCTTTGATCGCTGTTGTTGTTGGTTGGACAATGGCATTTTTTTTGGCAAGAACGTGCGACGTTGTCCTTTCCAATTTCACAGAGCACTGAGTTAAAAAATAGTTACGGCTCGAAATTAAATTACGCAGAAGCGAACTGTGACTGTGACATGGAAAGTAAACCCATAAACATGTGTCTAATCGGATAAAATACTTTCTCCCCCTTACTTACTCCTCCTCCTTTAACTCCCTCACTCCACCTCCAAAAAATTTCACCCTTAAAAACTTTACTCATCAAATAAATAATATTGAAATATGACATTTTGTTGAAGTAAAACTTCAGTGGTCCCTCGTTTTACAGCGTCATTTTATCCAACAAACAGAAAGCGGACGGTTAGATAAACGCTTTGCCTGCGATGTTTTATTGAGATGAGAATGGTTTTCCGCACCATTTAACATCGTAAAAAATAGCCGGCCCTTTTATTGCCAAAACATAGAACAACGAAAATTGCATGAGAAGGAACGCCTAAAATTATTACATAATTCGACTTAGTCAGAAATATTGAATTCTTTCAAAGCTATAAAATCTCCGAAAAAGCATTAATCAAGCAATCAAACTTTGATGAAAGCTACAAAAATAATCTTCATGGTGATAATCAAATTCAACCTAATTAAATTTTTGAAATAACTTTTTAATATGATTATCACAGCTCCTGAAATAAATTTTTTTGAAATAAACAAATGTTGCCGGCAAGGCTGAAAATTGATCGTGTTTTCCACTAATTAGTTTTTCATTATTTCCTTCATTAAATCGTCATCGCATATACATATTCCTCAACATGGAAAAAACGATAATTTATACTTCCAACAACGAGAATTTGCAGGGCGCGAGCAGGCAAAACAGCTGACCACGGATCTAGTTAATTACGGGTAAAACAGTACCAGCGATGTTCTACTGAACGACTCAACTTTATATACGGTCCAAACACGATTTCGCATAAAATTATTATATTAAAGCAGCAGTCCTCAAACTATTGCTCCTCAGAACCCTTGAAAATTCGCAAACTTCTTAAAAACTTCCTAAATTTAGCTAACACTTTTTTCAACCCACGAATTCATAATATGTCAAAAGATTATGGAATTTTATTAGCTTTTAAAACAACGAAAGAGCCTATAAAAGATTGCTTTATTACTCGAATAACGTCTTCACGGTATTCAAATTTCTCCCACACTATCTCCCGCATGTCTCTCATTACAGATCCACTTCTGCTGTTGTGATTCGAGTTGTTAGCGCATCAAAGTTTCTGGTGACCTAAACGCGCATATCCGCATATGAAAAAGTCACGTCCGATCTGGGAACCAAGGGGCCAGTAATATAATGCCATTTTCTGGTTCCAACAACGACTTGTTCAACGTTGGGGGTAACTGTCGTACAGAAATGGGCCAACCTCACAAATCTCTTGACATTCATTTGAAATTACGGAACCTCCCCCTTCGCGAATATAGGAACAAGAATCAGTCTGAATTCCACTAAACAAATCAAATAGTGACGTCTAAATAAGTAAATAAACAAGACATTAAACCTCCGAGAAGGGTATAGGAACGTAGCGGAAGCCTGAGTTCATCTATTTCTACCGTTTTATTAGAAGCGAACCCACCCAACACTACCCCTACTAAGAGCCTGAGCGCGAAAATTTCATACATTGTTACATCATCATACCTAGTCATAATTTAGGGCTTGTTATTGGTAGAAATGCAATTAAAGATGACTACGCAACCGACGAGAAAGACAGGCCGCGGCACTGAAAAGTCACCTGACCATAG
>JAHWFO010049874.1:0-23223 GCA_023313115.1 Rhysida immarginata
TGGGAGATTTTGCCTATTTTTGTTTGCCATTTTCCACATTCAAGGACTTTAATACCCTGTACAATTAATTTCTCCGCTAAACACGTTGGCGTCAGACTATCTTCAAGATTTCCAAGACATAGCCTCGTTGTCATTTTTTGTCTTATGGGTAAATCCCAATTATCAGTAATTATTATATTCCTTTGTTTACTATTAGATGTAACAGTCTTCTTCTCTAATTCATTAGATTGTTGATTATGCCAAGTTGGACCAGTTTGATTTAACCCTGAATTCTGGTCATTCAGCTGTGTTAAGTTATTTAGAGTATAGCCAGGCAAAATATGTTGTTGGGTATTTAATTTTGGGTATTCTTGAGGTGGATTAATCGACGTTACATAATTAAGAGACTCAGACAGTTCCTGTTCACTAACATTCATGTGATTAAAAGACTTATTACAGCTATGCATACTATTACTCTCATCAATTTGTGAAGATGAATTTGCAATTTGTCCATGTGGTTCGAGTCCAGATTGTGCGGGCATCTGTTTTAAGTTAGCCTGCTGTGTTTGTGAAATTGGATTTTCGATGTGAGTTAAAAGTTTAGTTAGTGTTGATTGCGCTGCATTAATTAATTCCGAAATCTTACCAGTCATATCCTGAACCAATTGGTCAGTCACGGTTTTAATAGAATCCATAATACCATTAATAATAGATGAGGTAATTGCAGCCTGCCTTGCATCCAGTATTTCGGCCCATGACTTAGTATCATGACCGTTTTTAAATTTCTGCCAATCAACACACATAATATTAAGCTTTCCCATTAATTCATTATATTGCGTATTTTGAATTAAGTATAAGTCTTTCATATTAGATGAAGTTGACACTTTTTCTGAATAGATGGCACCACTGTCTTCACACGCCTTCTCCATATTTCCTGTTTGCATTGATAGCTGAATCAACTGTTGCAATTCATCAAATTTTCGAATCACTAAGTCTTTATGATCTGATTTCTGTGTACGCTTAGTGTGTTCAATGGCCAATTCCTTCAATTCATTCAGCTTATCCTTCCATAATTGTGGTTCAGGAGCGAAGTCCTTAACGTACAGTCGATCATCGGGCTCAGGTATGGTCGTCATTTTTTTTTTTGTGCCATATGGTATCATTAGGGCACGTGCTACTAAACCAATTCCAGTATCATTATTTACTCGTTATATTCAGCCATGACACGTTGTTATGAGCTGTTTGATATATTACATGCCATATCTACGCATTAAAAGTAACAATAGTAACATAGGGTGTCATGTGGTATCATTAGGGCACGTGCTACTAAACCAATTCCCACTAACATTATTTACTCGTTATATTCAGTCATGGTACGTTGTTACGAGCTGTTTGATATATTACATGCCATATCTTACCAATGAAAGTTACAACAGTACACACAGGATACCATTAAGGCACGTGCTACTACACAATTCCCAGTATCATAAATTCATTTATGAGATCCTTACACGTACACGTGTCACTAGACCAATATCTGCTATCACTAGTTATTCTTATATATTCTTTCATGACACGTCGTGACGAATTGTTTGATATACTGAAATATCTGGTTATAGGAAATTTTTAATGGTATTTCATAATTGTACCATTAGAGCACGTGCCATTAGAGCGCGTACCTATACATGGTATCTCACGTTCGATCTTGTTCGTGCTCTGTCCCATATTAATGGATTGATGAAAACAGAGTGTGGTAAAGTTAATTCGTTTTTCTTAATAATTAATAAACTTCCTACGAGTTTTCCCGAAGTTTATTTTATCCTAGTAAAATAAAGAAATCCGAGTTTTTCCGAGTTTTACCGGAAAACGTTTCACTTCCGAGCGTGACGGATCAGACATTTTCACTCTCCAGCAAAATTTTGTATGCGGTGCGCCTATAGAAGTTTTCACTTCAAAAAGCTCAGCATATAAAAAAATGTTTTTTTTTTTAAAGAGAACAGTTTTCACATAAGACAGTACTGGGATAAAACTTACAATAAACTGTCCTCAGAATACATATACTATCTTCAGTTCCCGGTAATATAAAGTCTTAAACAAAGATAAGCAGTACATCCATAACCAAAGAACATGACGGAAAATAAAATGAAGCAAAGCAAAATATTCGCAGAAATCCAGAACTGTGGCTACGTTGTGTAGGGCTAACACCAGGAGTTCCATGGCTGGGCTGAACCAGGAGATGATGTGCGGCTAATTAAGTCGGCTGGTGAAGTGAAGTCAGGAAGCTTTTGTCAAAATCGTTCCACCATGGCCAACCAAAGCAAAGCACGTGTCCATCGCGCTAAACAATGATGCGCAGAAGCAGTCAACAATAACAAAAAAAGCTTTATACAACAGTGTTGCAAAGGCTAAGAAATGTTTAAAATACAATAGAGAATTTTCGTATCCGACGAAAAAGACAGGCCTGGACTTAAAAGTCACAGGACCAAAGTAGATCGAGCAACAATCCAACTTTCATTGTTTGTAGCTTGCATTTCAACAATCAGTGTGTTTTCGTTTGTTGGAAGCAATGAAGATTGGATTGTTGTTCGATTTATCTTGGTCATGTGACTTTTCAGTGCCCCGGCCTCTCTTTCTAGTTGGCTTTGGAGAGTTTTCGAGGCCTACGAGATAACAAGGCCTGGAAGCGAAAAAGTCACCTGACCATTGGGGTGCTAGCAACAGTCCAACCTTCATTGTCTCCATCTTGAATGTTAACAATGAGTGTTTTTTCGTTCGTTGGAAACAGTGAAGGTTGGATTGTTGCTAGCACCCCGATGGTCAGGCGACTTTTTCGCTACCAGGCCTTGTTATCTCGTAGGCCTCGGAGAGTTTTCTTGAGACGTCGCAACAATAAGGCGACCATACTGATGCACCAGCGCGAGCGCAAATCCTACGTAGTCAAGAAAGCAGCGATGGTGCACCAATATGGCGAACAGCTGACGTTTGATGACGTCAATGAAAAACCTCTATAGTTTAAAATACAAATAGGAAATCTTAAAACCATGTGGTGAAGAAGGGATTACTCAAAATACGTTCTTTACCACAAATGGATAATAATAGATTATCATCCCCTATTGCAAGGAACTACCTTCCAGCTACACCTCACATTTTTTTTGGTAGACTTCTTTGATGTATTTTTGTACAAAATTTCATTGTCATCCGTTATTCTCAAGTTATCATAGTTCCCTTGTCAGATCGCAGGTAATTGGCTACAAAACCAATAAATTTACGCCTATAAAAACAGATAGATTTGTTGGAGAGTTAATTGAAAGTGTGGGCAAAAAGTATACTTATAAGTGCCAACTTTACCTTATTATCAAACGACCCTGGTAATCACAATTTAAAGCGGCAAATATCGATCTCTTTTTATCTCTGTGTGGATCAAGAGTAACAGAAGTCATTTAAATATTTAAAAAAAAATTAATACACGGCATTACAATAGGATCCAAAGTTTTAATCTGTGTCGGGAAAATATTACATCGCCTTAACCTGTAAGATTTTTTTCAACTATTAAGATTATACCGGGTGAATAAACAATTCCGGAACTGTCTAATATTTCCAAAAATACACGTCTTGTCAAAAAAATAAAAGATACGTGTCAAATATTTTTGAATGCCATTTAATAGTGCCAAAATTAGCCCCCTGCATCCCTTATCGGGGGTAGGGTGGGGAGAACCATTGAAATTTCACATGGGAACCCCCAATTTTATTCTTTTTTTTTTGCAGATTCGGATTCTACGGAAAAAAACACAGAAAAAATGGGAACCCCCAAAAGATTTTTTAAAAGCTTTTGTAGATGTCGCTGTAATTGCATAAAAGTCAAACTATTGCGAATATCTCGAGAAGTCCTCTTCAAATCAAAAAAGTATCTAATATACAGGGTGTTGCAAATATATACAGGGCAGTACTGCTGGGTAGCCTATCCACTCATATTTTGAGCATTGTTAATCATATTATGGACATCCTGTATTTTTTTTTTGATTTGCGGAGACTAATTACTTTCAGTGCAGTATTCAGAATAATGGACAAGCATTTTTTGCTTTAGATCTAAAGTGTTTATCCAGAGACATTCGAATTACTGTTTAAAAAAAATGTAGGATTTAAAAAATTCTTTGGATAAAATAAATGTAATTTTTTCCGTAGTATACGAATCTGCAAATAAATTGGAGGTTACCATTTGAAATTTCAAAGTTGCCCCCCATCCCAGCCCCGGCGAGGAGTCCAGGGGGCTAATTTTGACACTATTAAATAGCATTCAAAAATATTTGACGCTTTTTTTTTCTTATTTTAACAAGACGTGTATTTTCGAGATATTAGACCGTTCCGGGACTTTTTATTCACCTGGTATGAAACAGATGAAGGAAAAGTTAATGTTTTTAAAACTTTATAAATGCTTAAGTTCTTGAATTTTTTTGATAAAGTCTTCTATGAACTTGAGGGCAGACAATAAACACACGCCCATATAAAGGCCTAGAATTCCCCCAATATCACTTAACAATGCAATCAAATCGTACTTAAAACTCTCCGATACTGTTTCTATGACTGCATCAGAGAAAAAAGCTGTCAAATTTGCAGTTTCTGTATTGGGATGATATTCATCATAAAGAAGTGTATAGAAATAGACAATTTCTTCACACTGACGACGGCAATGGCAGTTTTCGAAAGTTTCAGTTCTGAGTAGTTTCGTAAGTTCTCTGAACGCAGAAGCTATTTCTTCAGCAGTTTGGCAGTCGTCAGGTAGCAAGTGAGTAACATTCAGCGTTGTTATTCTGAAAATTGATAAAATCTAATTAAAAATTAAGCCAACTATTATAAGACATAATAAATCAGAAATTTTGATGCTATCGGGATGCCAAAGAGATAAGTATTATTTACGAGTGACTAGAGTCATATAATTTTTTTTAAGTCCTGATAATAAGTCCAGTTTTTCCGATGTCCACCCGATCATTTATGTCTTGCATCTGATCTTGTTGAATGGTAAAGTTTTATTTTCGAACAAGTTAATTTATTTGTTTTTTTTTTTTGCTTTTAAAATATTTTAGTGGAAACATTTCAGCCTGTAAAAGCCAAAGTGGTGTAACTCCACTTTTTAAAAAATGTGAATTAATGCTAGAAATGAAATCCGAATATGTCAAACTACCTATAGGAGTAGTGGTGTAACTCCTATTTCCCCAAACAGCTTCACAGATGGCAGTGCAAGTTTATGCAGTCTAAAGCTCTAGATTAGGAAAGTACGGCAAACTTCGTCGTCTGCTACCAAATCCGCCATTGTTGGCCCAATTGGCCCTATCAAGTGAGTTACGCTTCCTCTAAAATTCGGCTTAAATGCATCCTTTTCGCAAATTTTCTTATTATTATCGTTTGGAAATATAACTGACAATCAGTAAATCTGTAACTATTGATTTTTCTTTAAATTTTGTTTTCAATTATATTTTTTTACATTTAAATAATGATAACCTTGAGGCAGTTTAATGATAACCAGATTAAGTTTTTCACTTTATTTTCACTTTATTTATTTATCCTTAATAAACGATTTACATGTAATTAATAAATTTTAAAAAAACATTATGTGTAGTTTTTGTAATTTTATTTATCAAAATATAATTTTATAAATTTTTATTAAAATATAACTTAATAAACTTTTATCAAATTAATTTTTATATTTATATTAAAAATTTCACTATACCAATTTTAATTTTATTAAATTATAAAAATTATTAAATTATTAAAAAAGTATAATTATAATTATAAAAATATCAAATATAATTTAATAAAACAGAAACTATTAAATTTAAGTTTTTGATTTAAATATATAAATTTCTTTGTTAATTATATTTTGATAGAAAATTTTAAAAATTATAATTTGGGAAAAAACTATCTGTTTGATTACAAAAAAAAAATTGACAAAAAATAACTACACATGCAATGTATTTTGAAATTTAATCATTTATGGAGGTTTATAATATTGATGTAAAAAATCTACCCAAAACTTATAGTTAAAATTTTCTAATTTTTTTTCACCCAAATAGCAAATTTTCGTTATTCAATTTTATATGTTATATTCAAGTTTAATGATGAGTGATAATTAACTTTGCTAAAATAAGATGAAAATAACATGGACGTTTTATTTCAAGTTTTGCCTCCACATTTCACAGACAGTTTAACCTTGTTATATTGAATTGTATTTTCTTAAAAAGAACTAGATTCAACAAAAAATTATATTTTCTGATCGTCTGAGAATTGCACAATGCAACATTTCTATAACATTCGGTGAAGTTATAATATAAACGTACTTGATTCTTATTACTTCTTCGGATATTTTAACGAATTTATTAACCTCCAAGGAGCATAGATTGAAGGATCCTGAAATTTTGCTTATTCGGATTAAAATTTAGGATCAATCAACGAATATTTCATTGAAAATTTAATCTAAATTGCATCTTCCACATGCATTTCAATGGTATCTATCGCTGCGTTTGGGCCAACAATGGCTGACAAACTCACGTGACAGCTGTTCTACCAATCAGCAGCTGCGGGCGGCGCGGAAAAGGTTTGCCGTACTTTCCTAATCTAGAGCTTTAATGCAGTCGTCTGCTACTTGATTAGGAAAGTACGGCAAACTTCGTCATCTGCTACAAAATCCGCCATTGTTGGTCCAGTTGGCCCTATCAAGTGAGTTACGCTTCCTCTAAAATTCGGCTTAAATGCATCCTTTTCGCAAATTTTCTTATTATTATCCTCTGGAAATATAACTGACAATCAGTAAATTCTGTAACTATTGATTTTTCTTTAAATTTTGTTTTCAATTATAATTTTTTACATATAAATAATGATAACGTTGAGGCAATTTAATGATAACCAGATTAAGTTTTTAGTTTATTTTCACTTTATTTATTTATCCTTAATAAACGATTTACATGTAATTAATAAATTTTAAATATCATTGTGTGTAGTTTTTGTAATTTTATTTATCGAAATATAATTTTATAAATTTTTATTAAAATATAACTGAATAAACTTTTATCAAATTAATTTTTATATTTATATCAAAAATTTCACTTAACCAATTTTAATTTTATTAAGTACCGAAAGGTGCTTTATGCTATCAGTGTGGGGAAACGTGTCTGTCCGTCCGTCTGTCTGTCTGTCTGTCTGTCTGTCTGTCCGTCTGTCTGTCTGTAACTCAAACTCCTCCGAGGTTATGAAAGATTTTCAAAATCTGTTTTCGTCAGTCAATGAATATGGTTCATGGCACGAACCAGTTAAAATTATCTAAATCGGTTCATTGGCACGTGCACAAATGGTACCTCTATTTTCCCGCCCAGCAATTTTCAATGGGAAGAAATATTAAGTAATATATCAAACAAATCGTAATGACGAGATAGATGCGGTTATTCATTACTATTTTCGTCAGTCGATGAATATGGTACATGCCATGAAAAAATCATAAATTTTATCTAAATCGGTTCATTAGCACGTCCACAAATGGTACCATCACGACCCCACCTAGCAATTTTCAATGGACAGATATATTAAGTAATATGTCAAACAAATCTTAATGACGAGATACAAGCGAATATAAATTACTATTTCGGCCAATAAATATGGTTCAGGAAATGAACCATTTTGAAAATTGTTGCAATCGAAACATTGGCACGTGCACTAATGGTACCTTTATGACACCTTCAAAAATTTTCAATCATAAGATATGGCATGTAATATATCAAACAAATTGTGATGATGTATCATAAATGAATATCACGTAAAAGTAATGATAGTCCAAATTGGTTTCAAGGAACCTGGTTTAGTGGAACCATTCTGGTTAGTGGAACCACTATGGTTCATTGGAACTTTCAATACCAAAATATGGCATGTAATATATCAAACGATTTGGAATAAGTGCCATGAATGATTATAACGTAAAATTCATGATAATCCAAATTGGTTTCAAGGAACCTGGTTTAGTGGAACCATGATGGTTCACTGGAACTTTCAATGCTAAAATATGGCATGTAATATATCAAACGACTTGGAATGATGTGTCATGAATGAATATGACGTAAAATTAATGAGAGTCCAAATTGGTTTCAAGGAACCTGGTTTAGTGGAACCATTATGGTTTAGTGGAACCATTATGGTTTAGTGGAACCATTATGGTTCATTGGAACTTTCAATACAAAATATGGCATGTAATATATGAAACAAATTGTGATGATGTATCATAAATGAATATCACGTAAAAGTAATGATAGTCCAAATTGGTTTCAAGGAGCCTGGTTTAGTGGAACCATTCTGGTTTAGTGGAACCATTATGGTTCATTGGAACTTTCAATATCAAAATATGGCATGTAATATATCAAATGACTTGGAATGAGGTGCCACGAATGAATATAAAGTAAAATTAATGACAGTCGAAGTTGGTTTCAAGGAACCTGGTATAGTGGAACTTTCCATGCGAAAATATAGCATGTAATATAAAAAACGATTTGGAATGAATGAATATAACGTAAAATTAATGATAGTCGACATTGGTTTAAAATTACGTGGTGAAATGGTATCTTTATGACCCATTAGAAACTTACAATGTTAACATATGGCTGTTTAAAAATATAGTTCCGCGAATGGTTTAGTTTAACCTTTCGGTACTTGGTTATGTCATTCCTTAATGGTTTATTAAATTATAAAAATTATTAAATTATTAAAATAAACTAAAATTTATAATTATCATTATAATTTAATAAAATAAGAACTATTAAATTTAAGTTTTTGATTTAAACATAAAAATTACTTTGATAATAACATTTTGATAGAAAATTTTAAAAATTATAATTTGGAAAAACTAAATTTGTATTTTGAAATTTATTCATTTATGGAGGTTTATAATATTGACGTAAAAAATCTACCAAAAACTTAACCTTGTTATATTGAATTGTATTTTCATAAAAAGAACTATATTTAACAAAGAATTATATTTTCTGAACGTCTGAAAATTGCACAATGCAACATTTCTTTAACATTCGGTAAAGTTATAAACATACTTGCTTTTTATTACTTTTTCGGATCTGTAAACGAATTTATTAACCTCCAAGGAGCATAGATTGAAAGATCCTGAAATTTTGCTTATTTGGATTAAATTTTAGGATCAATCAATGAATATTTCAGTAAAAATTTAATCTAAATTGCATCTTCCACATGCATTTCAATGGTATCTATCGCTGCGTTTGGGCCAACAATGGCTGACAAACTCACGTGACAGCCGTTTTACCAATCAGGAGCTGCGGGCGGCGCGGAAAAGGTTTGCCGTACTTTCCTAATCTAGAGCTTTAATGCAGTCTAGAGTTCCTATAAGTAAAACGCCTCCATTTTGGGTGTGTATGGCAGCCATGTATCCTATGGGAAAAACGACAAATTTGATTGAATTTTTGTAATTATGAGGAAAAACAATTCTGTTTCTAAAAATGTATGGAAATTCATTATCAAATGAAAATTGTTAAAAAATAATTTATTTAAGTGTGAGATGGATTTCCTCCGAAAACTTCCATAAGAAAATGCTATTTTTTGAACATCACTTTGCTCAGTTACATAATCAATAATTCCATACAAATGCTTAGGCTGTATTTTTTTAATTTTTGAAAGCAACAGCTATTACAAATTGTTAAATTTGCACTTCTGTTAAATATTTTCTTCTTATTCGATTTTGGCTATCTAGAGAGCATGTGAATTAACACTATGTTAATTGAAATTTGAAGGGGGAGAATCTGTATATACCGGATTAAATTTGAAACTGGAATTGTTAGTTCCAGAGTATGGATAAAAATGATGAAAGGATGATAATGAAAAGGGACAAACGAAAAAATCTATACCCTCGGCTGGATTCGAACCCGCGACTCGTTGGTTTCGTCCTGCGCCTTAACGCTCTTGGCCATCAAGCCAGCTTGTTAAATATGTTATTATAAATTTATTTTAAAAATTCAATTCAACTAAAAATAAGAACTTGTAAAGTGATAAATGAAGTGAGAAATCTGATATTTTTAATATCACAGTTTTTACCGTCTTAACATAATAAAAATTCATTCTTTACGACGTTCGTGAATACCTGTAAATACTGAGAGCATCCATTTTGTGGGTTGTCACGTGATTTGATAAACGGCTCTAATTGGCTGAATTCGCTTTTTATAGTAAAGACACAGAATAAGAAACACAGAAGTGACACTTCTAGGATTTTCCATTGTAAGCGATGGTAGTGAGCGGATGTTCATTTGCTGGTGGCGCCCTACAGCGGCTGTGATGTTAAATACGAGCAGACGCTCATTTTTCCTATGTGTTTCTACTGTCTTCTTATTTATTTTGTGTCGATTTTTAATTTTTTTAATTAAGTAAAGCACACGTATGTTCTAAAATGAATAAAAGCAAATCACTTAGTATTGCAGAAGAGCTTTTTTTAATGGAAACTTTATATTAAAAAAATGAATTTACAAAGCATGCAGGTTCACAAAATTTCGCTTATAAGCACTGTAGGATAAGATGAGTTATGTTACATTCAATAATATAAATTCACCTCAAATTGAATTTAAAAATTAAAAAAAAAAAACAAATTAAAAAAGATTTGATTGTAAGTTAACCAAAATTATATTAACCTGAATTAACATGGGAGATTCCTAAAGTTATTTTAAATACAATTCCAATCCAATTCCAACAATTTACAATTTAAATTCATTTTTAATATAAGAAGCAAAAATAACTTAAGCCAGAAACTACTTTTAATTATTAATCAAACTAAACTTTATTAATGAATTTAAATTGTAAATTGTTGGAATTGGGTTAGAATTGTACATAAATTAATTTTAGGTATTGGTAATATAATTTTATTTAACTTTCAATCAATGTTTTTTTACTTGGGGTGAATTTTATTGAATTGAATTGAATTACTGAATTTAACATAGTTTTTCCTCAACACCTGTGTTTTTTTTATGTAAGAGGCCTTATGCTCTACAGGAATATACAACCGCTGACAATTAAGTTCGGTGAATAACGTCACACTCTAATCTATGCGAGCTTTATCCGAGTAACAATGCATGTGAATACAAGCCCAGTCATGTGTTTAAGCAAGTTCAGACAGGTCACGTTTGTGCGTGCAATGGTTTAGCAGATGCTCGTTTCTTCAGTAGAAGGTGTAGCGTGCGCACGTAACTGTGGATAATGGATCAACAGTTTCTGGCCAACAAAGGGGTCGTATCCATAGCTCATCCACCTTATTCACCAGACTTGGCACCGGCAGACTTTTTCTTGTTCCCATGCCTGAAACGGGCCTTAAAGGGACACAGATTTGCGGACATTCCAGACATACAAGCAAATGTGACACGTGAACTTAAAGCCGTCCCTAATGAGCTTCCAGGTCTTATACACCCGATCCCAAAAGTGTATTGCCTTCCAGGGTGATTTTTTCGAAGGACAATAAAGTAAATGTGGCTCTATCTGTTTTGCATTTTGTTGTGTGAACTCATTCACTGAACGTAATTGTCAGAGGTTGTAGAAAAGTTGAAATTGGAAATTTTTCTCTTCCCTAAAAACTTCTTTATGCCCTGAATATTCAAATATGAAACTGTAAATATAGATTTCAGGTATGGGTCACTTTCAAATATTTCCTACTCGGTTTTTTTTTTTTTTTTTTTTTTTTTTTTTAGAGATAAGAAAGATTCAGATTTCATTTTCACTGAGTGGTATATTCTCGTCCTGAAAAACAAGTCAACGATATAATCTTTAACTCTTGTATCTGTGGAGCTGCTAGGGAAAGAGATTTTCTGTTCATTGAAAAGCCTAATTAGTTCAGCTTTCACGCCCGTTTTGCATATTATTTTGTCGAACGTGCTCATAAAAAATCTTCACAACTTTAAATAAAGATGAGGAATTCGTTTGATGATGCATGTAATTTTGTAGTGTCTTCGTTGTCTGTGACTTCGTATTCTTTCCAGAACAAATATGATTGCGATGGCTCTTGCAGATGTTTTCCTCCTGCACGTTGTAAAGATTGAACACTTTATCAAAGTAGCAAGAATGGGAAATATAACACTTACGTTCGAAATTTGTATACAAGTTGTTACTTTTCATCTTCTTTATTACTTTGATAAAACTGGGAATAAAAGCGAATCTAGCCAACTTTTATTCACTACGATGTAACGCAAAGCCTCTAAAAATATACTTTTTAAGTATATTGATTATTGATATATTAGCTTAAAAAATTTCCCTCAGTCAGTAAAATCAAAATAAGAAATTTCAATTTACAGTCAATGAACACTGCGACATACTGAAATAGTAAGTTTTAATGGAGTTTTTTAATAAAAATACACAATCTTGCTTAAAAATAATACTTTTTATTAAAAACCGCTGCTTAATGATATATTTTTTATTATTATTCACTTTGAATTCTCGAAATATTTTTAACGCTGCATGTTTTCCATTGGCATTGTGAAAGATCGTCTCATCAACCACATCACAGCCACCAGGGCGGCGTTATACAAAATCACTACCATGGAATCCCATGAGTGTCACTTCTGTGTTTCTTATTCTGTGGTAAAGAATGGAGTGTCATTATAGGTTGATTTAAATGCCAAATCTATCCGCCAGATGGCATCCGCTACGGTTTATGAATTTTGTTCTAGTTTACTTACAAAAGTTTAGTGAAGATGAAAGTTAAAGACTTGAAAGAAAAGCTTCAGTTAATAGGAGCGAAAACTGACGGAAATAAACAAGTATTGACTAACAGTGAGCAAATTTTATAATGAATTGCGATCTGTAGGAAATCCATGAAACTTGAGATTTTTGTTTTTAACATTGTTGTTCGAACATTGTGGAACTGAACAATTTACATACAGTATTCTTAACATTGCCGAGATTTTCTCCTCATTTCGACCATAGCGTCATAGCCTCAGATTCATAAAGCGTAAGCGCTGCCATCTATACTTAAATCAACGTATTCGTTTTACTTACAGGGACTGTAATGCATTCAGCAGTGCTATCTATCTACTATTCTATTAAAATTCCTTATATCTCAAAACTGTTGTTAATGGACTTTGGCTTTAACAGGCTCATTTTTAGGATTATCTAGACCACTTGCTTATCCAACTTGATATATCTCTTTCGCCACATACTCAAGAGAGTTTAAGATTGATATTTCGAAGGTAACTATTTGATATAGTGAGAACTTGTAAAAGGAACAACCACAGAATATACATTTTTTTTTTCATTTTTACAGGAGTAAAGATAGTTGGTTAAGGTCCTTTAAAACATAGAAGTTCTGCGGGGAAATTTGGAAAAGGTAACCAAGAAAGTTTCGCAATTAATTGTTTTAAATACAATTTGATCTCAATGAATTTGGTTCAAGAATATTTTGAAGCAACATGTAATGACTATAATACAGGTATGTAATTAGAGTCTGAGCTCGGTCCTGAATCCATTAAAAAGATATGCTCCCAATTCCGTTTGCATCATAATATTTGTTTATAAAAGCTTTAAAACATTATATAATAATCCAAAAGGAACTCAAAAATGGTCCATAGTAAATTTTTAATTACTAATCTTTTTTCTTACGATAATTACGATAATCTTTTTTCTTTCTTATGCGCTATACATATAAGCAGTAATAGAAAAATACCTGCAAAAAAGTTTACTGTAAAAGGGAAATAAGATTAATTAATGACTGTTGTTGCATATGTTAAAGCCTTATTATCCCAAATCAATTTCCAGTGGACGATACACAAGGCAAAAACACTGAAAATGAAGTTATAAAAGCGCAAAATTCCAAAAATATCAAAAACCACATCTACATAAAATTAACTAACTAATTAGCTATCTTCCAAATTGTTAGGTGCCGGAAAATCCCGAAAAAACGGCGGATAGAGCCATAGATGCATTGTTTTTTGTTGTTTTTTTATAGATAGATAGGTAGTTCTATCTGAACTAAGTCCGAAATATCTTTTGACCTAGTGATGGGCTGACCATGAAATATTGTCGATAATACGATATTTCGAAAGGTGATTAATAACAACATCGATAGGTTTAAATATATTCATAAAAATCGATAAATATCGATGAATTATGTGCATTTCTTAAATATTCATTAAATTTATTAAATATAATAATAAGGTCATTTGTAGGTAATATTATTTTACATTAATGTAAAAATATAACATTAAAAAAATGTTTAATAAACAATCCATCATCTACAAAAGGGAGGTATGATTGAATGATTATACCATTCTTTTACTGTCAGTGCCAAGTTAGGGTTGCCGGCCAGGTGGCCGAGAGGGCTAGGACGTAGGCTTTCTATTCTCGAGTCTGCCTGGCTGCGGGTTCGAATCCCGCGTGGGCATGGATGTTTGTGTTTGTCCCGGGCTGCGTACTGTTATAACTTGTATAAAAGGCGCAAAATGACCTTTGGTAGTCGACTAATCCAAATTTTTTTTTGGGGCCGCCCCCCGCCCCCCGCCTTGGGGGAAATTTGGGGGGATTTTCGTTTTGTCTGGGGGAATTTGCGAAAATAACTTGGCAACACTGCGCAGTGATCACTTTCAATAACTCATGTGCATTTTCCTGTGAAGCGGACAGTACGTTGGCAGACGCCATTTTGAACTATCGATAAAAGCGCTAGTTATCGATACATGACTCCAGTGATAGACCGATAGGTCAACGGTCGATATATCGATATCTAACTATCGAAAGCACAACACTATTTTGACCACTCCACAACTCTAGATCAGCGGTTTCCAACTTTATTTCAATGCAGAACCCTTCCAGATATGTAGCATATTTATGGAATCCTTATTAATTTATATTATCATGTTATTATGCATTAATTTTAATTTTACCTTTAGATCAGCTTTAGGATTTAAATTCCAATTGCGGAAATATTTCTTTTTAAAACATTAAGAGTTTCACACGGAATCCCAGTTGAGAACCGCTGCTCTAGATCTTACCGGTGATCATTGAGATATAACTAAAGTGTTTTGCTCTTTCATTATTGAGAAAACAGCAGGATATCCTGAAAGATAAAAAATTAAAATGAAATCTGTCCAAGGATGAAATATATGGCCTTCTAAGTTTACGTTTTTTGTTCATATTACCAACTATCAAAGCAATCAAGCCGAAAATTTTCCCGTCCTTTGGCTTACCGCTGTAGAAAAATTTCACTCGTATAACTTACTTGTTTCTCGCACTATCTAAGGTGTATAAAAAAAAATATTTCAATAAAATATTTGTATAATTTAGAGGCAATATTTTTGGTCGGAATTTATGGTTAATTGGAAAAGAAAAAAAGAAATTTAACGGCAATATATGCCTGAGAGAAGAAAGCATCTCTAGCCAAACATACCAAGATTTAAACAAAAACCTGGAATTCTTTCTTAAATGTAATCAGATCCCGGCCGAAGACGACGAAGATTTTTCAGGGGAAAAATCCTGAGATCACGCACTTCCTTCGGAAGGGAAGTCAAGCCGTTGATCCCGTGTAGTTGTTTGTCGGCTGCACGTTAAAGAACCCTATAAAGCCGGCCCCTATAACGCCGTCCTGAAATGACCATGGCAGTTGAAAAGGACGTTAATACAAACCAAACCTAAATGTAATCATCTCCCAACGAAACTGAGGATAATTTTTTTCTCGTTTTAAAAATGTAAAATTAATATTGATTCGATTTTAAAATTTGCCGTTTTCCATCATTATATTTATTAATAAAAATTAAAAATAATATAATAAAAGAAGCTATTCGAGTGTAGAGTTGAATTCTGTAAGAGTTGATTTATAATTTTAAACGTTTCGTAACTTTAAAATGAGTTAAAATAATAGAATTTCATTAGAATTATTATAAAAAGAAAAGGAAAGCAAATCGATAATTTACAAAAATAATCTTTCTTTCTCCCCTTCCTAGATTTAATCTAGTCCGGATTTAAATATTTATTAGCTGAGCTAAGCTGGATGAAAACAATGCATAGTAATGTTCAAGATAAAACTTATTTCATTTGAAACAATCATTATTTGAAATATTTTGTCCTCCTTATTTGAGACTTTAATTATATTTACAAATCAAGTTGCATTTAAAATCTAAAAATTACACGCTTCCAACTTCCCTTAGGAAGAATAGTTACCTGCAAGGAAGAGCGTGGAAAACTCTTATTTGATAACATCTAAGTAAGCAATAACCATATTCCTTTGGCGATACACAAGGGTTATCTCTTGTATTCAAATAGTGAAACTGTAAACAAAATTTAAAAAAGAATAACTCAGTTCGAAAAGTAAATGAAAATTTTTCGCTCGCAGATTAATTATTAAATAGATTTAAGGTGTATCCAAAAATTATAAATACACGTCTGCAATCAGGGTTTTAAAACATTTATTTCGAACAAAATAGTTTTATGAACAGAAATTACATTTTGAATGTCTGCAGAGTAAATAAACAAACTATCACACATTTTTGGCAAGTAGTTTTCGAATAAATGGAAAAAATAGGAATAATGCAGAATTTTGCTGTCAAGAAATTATAAATCCACCCCTTCCAGAAGTAGTACAGCCAACTGCAGTAGGCTACAGCATATGGAAATCAGTTCATGGTAAGGCAAACCACACAGTTTTGTTTTGTTTACAAACGAAAATTCCATAATCCTACGCGGTACACCATTAAATTCTGCAGAAGTGAGAAAGTTTACTTTCTGAAAGGACAAGGAAAATTCAACAGATATATTGCAGCAAACGTGGGATGATCTGTTGGTGCCATTCAGAATATCTTGGTAAAAACGTGACCAATATGGGAAAAACAAATGTGACCAAAACTGACAGAAAGGGCCAAGAGGAAAGTTTTTGATCTAGCAAGCAGAAAAGGAATGTCCACAAGGTCAATTGCGAGTGAAATAGGTTCTGTAGTGTCACATGTTTACTGTGGCAAATGTATTGAAAGCAACAAAAATAATGCATACATCAAACCAAAGCTGACTGCGAAACTTAAACAAGCGAGGGTGGAATGGGCCAAAGCACACATGGACTGAAAGGATAAATGGAGTTGTGTATAGTGAAACTCCATCTAACCTCTCTCTAACTGCGATTGGTCGGCCTTCTCACCCTGCGTATGATTACATTGTTACTTGGTTTCCTGGGCAATTCATAACATAGATTGTTAAAAAACACCTACAAAAATAAACTTTCAGCGTTTTATGACGAATATGATTAAAAATAATAATTTTGGACACTTAAAAGCACTCCCAAAAATTTTCTCTTCTATCCCCCATAATGCACAAACAAAATCGTCGGCCATTTTTTTTTGTGGCGATCCAGATGTAATTGCAGTTCAGAAGTTTAAAAGGTGTAATTTTTGTTTTAATAGAAATAAAGTTTAACTAGATCATTATTATGTTTTATTAAATATGCACATATGGACCATAAAAAATTTATGAATTGCATTTTTTTATAAAGAAAACAAAAGAACTAACTGCTCATAGCGCTTGCAGCACGATGTCGCGTTGTGATTAGGCTTCGACCAATCGCAGTTAGGGAGAGGATAGAGAGAGTTTCATTATACTTTTCCGATGAGAAAATAATTCAATTTAGATGGGCCGGATGGTAATAAGAGATATTGTCACGATTTAAGAACGGAACCTAAAGAACACTTCAGTAGCAAATGGGTGGTGGTGGTATTATGGTTTGGGCTGCATTCGACTCGGGTGGTAAGACAGATCTTGCTACAGTGAATGGAAGGTTGGATCCTAAGCGTACCAGCATATTTTGTACAATCACTTGACACCCTTTGGCTTGGCTTTTTAATTGGGTGAATTTTGATACCCATACATCGCAATCAACAAAACAATGGTTTGGAGAGCAACAAATAATTATCCTCGACTGGCCATCCAGAAGTCCGGATCTAAATCCGATGGAGAATGTGTGGGTAATGTTAATACACATGGTTTTTGCAAACAACAGGCAATTTTCACATGTCAGTGATTTAAAATAGCCATTTATCGTGCATGGAACAAACTTCAGGGCACGCAGTTAAAAGAATTGGCCTGGTCAAGTACTGTCCAGTTCCCACGAAAATACCTCTGCGTTGTTGAAAGTGCTCACTGCGCGCGCTGCAGTCGTGGACGAGTCCACAGCACTGATAGGAAGGGACAGGTGATTTAAGTGGAGCGGAAGAATCTTCAAACAAAAAAGCCCTTTTAATGGGTACGGAAAGAGATTCTAAATCGTCTTTGTATTTATTTCAAAAGTAATTTACTATTCAGTTAACATATATTAATATTATTCATTGTTTTGTTTTGAAAACGTTTGCTGTGTAATCCCTATCAGTGCTGTGGACTTGTCCACGACTGCAGCGCGCGCAGTGAGCACTTTCAACAACGCAGAGGCATTTTCGTGGGAACTGGACAGTACTTAAGTTGATTGGAGCAAAGGGTGGTTTCATTAAGTATTAGCAGCATTAATTCAAAGTGGTAGGCTAAGTTTTGGCAGAAGTATTTATAATTTCTAAACAACATTTTCCTATTTTTTCCACTTATTTGAAAACTATTTGCCACAAACGTGTGATATTTTGTTTATATACTGTGCAGACATTACAAATGTAATTTCTGGTCATAAAACTATTTTGTTCGAAATAAATGGTTCAAAACCCTGATTTTTGGACGCACCATAACTTTCTCCAGTGGATCTTAAATGAAGAAAAAGCTATAATCAAGCCTTAGAATAAATATTTTATGTTACATGAACTTGTAACCGCTAAATTATAAAAGACATTGGCCAGTATTGAACAACGCACCTTTCATTTATGATTTTTAATATGTTCCATTTATGTTAACTAAAAAAATATTGATGAAACCTATTTTATACGATTAGCTTTAGTATGTATTTTGATGTAAAGAAAGAGAAAACCTCAAATAGAAGGCTTAACGCGTGAAACGAAAAACTGGATACATTCATATATTTTAGCATTTAATAATTATAATGGAACATTACACGATTAATTTATTAAAACAACACCCAGTTATAGAAACATATACTATAAACGCTGATTAAAGACACATTTGGTAGCATTTTTACCTCTTTAGCTGATATAAGTATTCTGGAACTCACAGATTTTAAGAATTGCATTGAATCCATTATCATTGGTCTATGTAATGGATACAAATCATTCCTGGAATGGACCAAAAACTGAAAAAAAATTGTTTTTAGTTTCTATTCAAATAAAGAATCTTAAACTTTCAATTTAAACAAAGAAACTTATTTCAAAAGAAATCTAAATTAATCGATTGAAAATTTTGAAATACATTGTCAATTAATATCGTTTTTACTATGAAGTAGTTTTATTAAGTACCGAAAGGTGCTTTATACTATTAGTGGAGGGAAACGTGTCTGTCTGTCCGTCTGTAACTCGATCTTCTTGAAGCGCATGAAAGATTTTCAAAATCTTTTTTTACCAATCGATAAATATGGTTCATCGCACGAAACTTTTCGAAGATGGTCGAAATTGAAAATTAGCACATGCTGTAATGGTATTATTCTGGTAAACCCTACAGATTTCCTATGCTAAGATATAGCAAGCAAAACATCAAACAACTCCTAACGACGAGCTATAGCGAATATAGAGTTTTGACAATTGATAAATACGGTTCGATGATAGCAGAATATGATTCAGTGGTACCTATGCTAATGATCCATTATGGTACCGTTGGATATTTTCAATGCTAAGATACAACTTGTAATTAATCAAACAACTTGGAACGACATGTCATAAACGAATATACTAGAATAGTTAGTAAGTTCGAAGATGGTCGAATTTGATTCGGTGGTACCTGTTCTAATGGACACAATTGGAAATTTTCAATGCTAAGATTTGTGTTTCTAGTATATAGTGACTACTTCCTGCATTTCCTCATCAAAGTTGAATCGTTGTCCATTTAGGAATTTCTTCAACGGCCCGAAGAGATGAATGTCACAAGGGGATAACCCGGGCTGTAAGGAGCATGCTCGAGAACCTCCCATTTCTTTTTGGCTAGTGCAACCACAATAACTTTTTCGTCATGCAGGCGTGTATTGTCGTGGAGAATGATCACTCCTGAAGACAGCATGCCGGGTCGCTTGTTTTTGAGAGCCAACTTTTTTTTTTTGCGGACGGAGTTTCCTTTCACCCCAAAAAGTGGGATGCATGCCTAAACGTCACGGTGACTTCTGGAAAACGTGTGTACACTACTGTTTATTAAACACTAATCTTTCTATTTGATCGTGTTTCCTATTCCTTGCTTTCTTCTTACAACACCTATTTGACTCGAACAGGTTTCATTTGAACACGCCTCATACACTGGATACATAGAGAACAAGTCTTGGGATACATATTCAATATCATGTAAAAACCTTCTTTTACCCGGCGAAGTCCATCACCTCGATGTTGGATGGACTCTATCAGTCGGCGGAGCTCCTCTGAAGAAATATTCAGCCATACAGTCTCGACAGCCACCCATAATTGCGTGAGTGTTGCAGTGTAGGCTCATGTGCACAAATGGATCTTTTGATAATATCCCAAATATATTCGATGGGATTCATGTCTCGCGATCTAGGTGACCAATTCATTCCTTAAATAATAAATTAAATAATAAATATTAATTAAAAATAAAAACCAAATAATAAACAGATAATAATTAAAGAATAATATATATATTTGTCCCTTATACAAATCTACAGTTTTATTCCAATCTTGATGAAATTGTGCACGCTTGTTCTTCAAAGCAACAGGAAGAGCACTGTCTACCTGTCATTTCTCAAAAAAAATTTTTCGATCTCAAATATTTTTTTTTCGAAATTATTCAATAAAATTCAATATTCAGATGGCAGTGTCATCCTTTGGGAACTTTTTAAAACAAGTTTTCATGCATGGTTATAGTTTCAATTTTGTGTCGCCAACTATTGGGAGCATTTTAAAAGTAGTGTTTTCGATTTTTAAACATGAATTTTTACAATTTTAAGTACCGAAAGGCGGTTTATGCTATCAGTGCACAGCGGGCCAGAACGCTGCAAAACCCAGACAAAACCTAAAGTTCAGAACTTTAAGATATAAGTGTTAGATTTGCGGGTTATAACACCCAAAAATGTATCCTTTCTCGTTGTATTAATCTTATGATACTCTTCTATTTTTATTGTGTCCTCAATGGATGGCGCCTCTTTTGTCTTGCTTTTCCCTTCTCCCTCTTTGTAAATAAAATACGAGTTAGTTACTCTCACCCAAGGCTAATTGTACGTGTCACTTTCGTCTCGCTCTTTCGAAGGTTATACTCAACGCATCTGTGAGCTATTTCAACGGTGATTATCGTAAGATAGTTTCAAATTAACAAATGGTTATGGGCCCAATCACGCTTCCACTGCGCGGATGAACTGTTATTTCGCTCAACGAAAACTTTCATTCTATGAAAAGAGCCTACGTGCGGAATTCAAGTCTTAAGATGGCCGCCATCGATGGAGCCACCCCCATGGCCCTAATTGAGAAGCTCGACACTGACAATTATGCAACGTGGATGTTCAAAATGCGTTTACACCTGCAATCCAAGGAACTGTGGAACGTGATCACAGATCACCCCACAACAGCTGCCGAAACATGGATGTGCGTAAGGCTTGGAGCAAAAACGATCGACAGGCAATGAACATTATTGTGCAATCGCTATCCACTATTCAAACTAGTTACGTGATCAACCAAGTTACTGCCAAAGGCGTATGGGATCGATTAGAGCAAGTCAACAGAGGACGTTTACTGGAAAAGAGACTGAGTGTTAAGCGTGATTTCCACTCCATCTAATGGGCCAAAGGAGACAAGGCTATAACATACAGGGTGGTCCATAAGTCTGTCCACCCCCCCTTTTATTTTTTGAACCGAAGCAGATATGTCAATTTTGATGAATCCAATGAATAGGAAGTTGTGGGTGGCACTTTTCATCATCCCAAATATGCAAATTAGGACACATTCAAAATTATCTCAAAAACCGTAAGGGATAGAGAGAAAAACCCAATTGCAAACCTGTTCAGCATAAAAAAAACAAACAAAACAAAAAAAAATCACCCAAATCGGACCAACCAATCACCCACAATCAGAAGATCATGTTGACCATTTCCGGAACATTGTAGCTTGCCATCCTGGAATTGTTCTGTCTTCTGTGTGCTGAAACATGCCTTTTATTTGCTTTTCCGCATGAAAGTGAATGCGAGTATGGTAATTTATGTTAATTTTTTGATTTGCATGCTTTACATGGCGGAAATATAAACATTCAGTTTTCCTTGTGCAGTGTGACTGTTTGTAAGCTACAAACAGTCACCGCGTGATTGTGGGTGATTGGTTGGTCCGATTTGCATGGTTTTTTTTTGTTTTGTTTGTTTTTTTATGCTGAACAAGTTTGCAATTGGGTTTTTTTCTCTATCCCTTACGGGTTTTGAGATAAATTTTGAATGTGTCCTAATTTGCATATTTGGGATGATGAAAAGTGCACCATGGGATAGGCCACCCACAACTTCCTATTCATTGGATTCATCAAAATTGACATATCTGCTTCGGTTCAAAAAATAAAAGGGGGGGACAGACTTATGGACCATCCTGTATATGCAACGAGTCGAATCACTGGCTGAACAACTGCGAACTCTCGGAGAACCGATCGACGAAGCTGAAATCGCATCCGTGGCTCTACAAGATCTTCCAAGAAGTCTGTACAGCGTCGCGCGAAGCTTTGATGCTTGCAGTGCTGATGTTTTAAATCCCGATAAAGTTCGCCACGCCCTGATACAAGAAAAACATCGTCAACGAGATGACGGAGATGGAGGAGCAGCCCTGAGAGTGCAGCATCGTTTTAAGAAATTCGATGGAAAAACAAACAGGTCATTTCAATGTCATAGATGCTCAAAATTCGGTCATATTGCTAAATATTGTCGCACGCAAAACCCATCCAAAGATGGCGTTACAGCCGACGGCAAAATGAAAACGAATGAAAAGCGTGCTAACCCGCCGCATCATCAAGTCAAGCTCGCTAAAAACGAAATGCATCTTGAAAATAGCAAGACTGGTTTTTCTGGCGACACGCAAAAAACTGACCATGCTTTTGGTGCTAAAACGCTCTCAGTGGACAATAACATTGTCATTCACGATAAGAATTAGTTAATTGACTCTGGTGCAACCTCGCACATGACTGGTGACAGAAGCA
>JAHWFO010049877.1:0-14568 GCA_023313115.1 Rhysida immarginata
AACAACCAATCAAGAGATTTGTAGAAGGTGGCAATTCATCGATTGGGAAGCTGAGTCACCCACTGAATCAATGCAGAGTCACCAATGGGGCCCTTATCGAGATTTAATAACCGGTTTTTGTAGGTTTTGTTTATGGCAAGGCTTTCAAAAGCATCTAGTAGGTGCTTTTTATTGACGGATTGTACAAGTTTTAAATTCTCTAATGAAAAATCATGTCCCGTGTCCAGAGAGTGCTTGGCTATTGCGGACTGTTTGCTTCTACCAAAACGTCTATGCCGCATATGCTCCTTGAATCTGGTGGCTAAGTTCCTGGAAGTCTGGCCCTTATACACCATAGGGCATTGCGAGCACCTGGCCTCGTAGATCCCGGATTTCTGTAGATGTGGAATGTGGTCCGTAGGGTTGATAAGAAGATGTCTCAACTGGTTGGGGTTGCTAAAAGCTAAACAGATATGGAACGTTTTGAAAATCGAGTTAAGGCCTTTTATCAGGGCATGGTTATATGGTACTGAAACAGTTCTTTCTTTGTCCTTTGTACTGTTCAAGGTGGAAATATCTGCAATAAACTTTTTATACTTTCTTTTCCTGACTAGATCCGAAATGGTTCTGGAGCTGTGAAAAATGGATAATCTGTGCCATAGCCTCCTAGATAACAAGGCCCAGACACTATGAGCTGATGACGTCACAAAGGAGGGAAGGAGTGCAGCGAGTAAATAATACAAGGAGGAAAAATAAAACGTTGATAAAAATTTTTGAGTCTTTCTGTTGTTTTAACAATATCGTAGGTCTTTTGTATTGTCTTTAAAAATATTATAAGCTTTTAGTAATATTTAAATTATTACATTTAATAAATAAATGTTTGATTTGCAGTTGTTTTCAATTCTAGTTCAAGCATTAAGCGGTACAAATGTAGCAGATAAATGGTTTGCCTGCGAAAGCATCCTGATTGAAGTGTTTGAAAAGCAAATGATATAGGCTAAATCCAAATTTGGCTTATTACTATTTGTGTGACAATTGTTTTATTTATAAATGTTAGTAGTATGCGAATAGCAGATAAATTATTAAACATTATTTATAGTTAGGCCTACTTCACTGGACCTAATACTTTGATATTTATTCGGTTTTTATTTAACTACAATAAGATTTAAGTGAATATATTGTAATTTCTTTTATCCTGGATTCCTAAATTGATATTCGAACTTTTAGAATGAACAATTCATTTAATGCAAATGATTTTCGTCAAATTTCAGTGTCACTATCGCTTGAACATGATCTAAACATGAAAGTGTGACGTTATCACGTGTTAAGTAATATATTCATTTTATTATAAACTTGGTCACAGGAAGAATAGAAGGTATTATTCAGTTTCTTTATAAGAATAAAGTAATATACTTGTTTTTGACATAGTGATTTATTGAGTTGAGATAATTCAGGATTATAAATTTGGATAATTATCGAAAGCACACGATTGTGAAATAGCAGGAGGGGTGTAGCAATGACAGGAAGAGACGTTCTTTTGGAATTTAAGTAAATATTGCTGATGTTAATCATTGGATTCCTCGATAAATAGACGAGTTGATTTTTTTAAAGATTTGTTTGTGTCATGGATTTCATATAGTGTTTGAAATCATTATTATTTTCGTGATTTGTTCACTTTGGGAACTTGTAAGTTGTGAAAGGGGAAGGGAGACCGGACGTTCATTGAACATAAAAACGAATGTGGGAAATCGAAACTTATGAGTCCTGTCAAGGAGCCGGCAGAGGAAGGCTGCACGCTTTTTCCTCTCGAGTGGAACATAAGGCTTAATAGAAATTGATTGGGAATAGCATTGGCGAAAAACGCTGCTGTGTAAACTCCACAGTTGGCCAAGTAGTTAGGCTGATTTCTAATTCAATTTAAGGGATGTGCAGGCTCATCAAAAGAAATGTGGAAAAATGAGTTGTTATGGGTTAGGCAAGCAAGCGGTCGAGGGGAAGCTGAACGCTCTCTCCGTTGGCTGATTGAAGGAGGAGGGCAGGTGAGATGTGCCACGGCGGCTGCGTAACCTCCGTAGTCTTTTAATGCGATCTGGTGGCTTTTCCTCCCGAAATCAAGGCTTGTAGAAACTCATCACTCATCAGTTGATATTATGACATAAAAGAGACTCCTGATTAAGTGTTAGAATATAAAAGAGATTATCGATTAAGTAGTGGAATATGGAAAATCCATGATCAAGTATTTTGATATATATAAGACTCCCGATTAAGTAGTGGAATATGGAAAAACTCCTGATTAAGTATTTTGACATAGACAAGACTCCCGATTAAGTAGTGGAATATGGAGAATCCCTCATTAAGTATTTTAATATAGACAAGACTCCCGATTAAGTATTATTGAAATGGAACTTATGAGAAACGATCCCTAAATGTTTGAAATGGAACCTGGATGCAATTAATGGGCTAAAGAGACATCATTCATGATTAGAATCAGAGATATGGAAATTGGAACCCCCACATTCTTCAGAGCAAATGGAAACGAGCAACGTGATTTTCTTCAAGCGAGCAACGTGATTTTCGTCAAGCGACAGGCATAATTAGGAACCCGACATTGAGAGAAGAAGACAACTACATATTTGAGATCTTCTGTTGAAATTAGTGGGGACACTTTGAGACTTCCAGTGGACTCACTCACTAATCGATCCGGATTATCTTCAGGTGTGTTTTCTGTGCTTCAGTGTGATAAGTGATATAATTTATGGCCTGTTTAACACAAGAAGTGTTTTTGTGCATTAAAGTGGATTAAAAGTGCTTGATAAGTCTGCAGGTGTCTGAGACTATGCAACTGTAAGTAGAATGAATCTAAATGCGTAAGATTTATTTGATTGCTATGACAAAAGAAGGGTATAATACAGAACTATTTGAAAGAATTTTCTTAGAATTGAGTTTTAATTGACACTATCTCTTTCCTCAGAGCAATTGATTTTTATTGACATTTATTCACATTTTGCATGTTATCTTAGTTGTAAGTACTTGGGGAATTTAATATTAACTTTCTTCTTTACAATAAGATCTATCTACTTTCTTTTTACTTAGATTTAAGATCCTTTATTTAATTTTGTATCTCATTGGTGATTTGTTTAACTTTGAATAAAAGACATTTATTTGATTCCAACCCTTGCCTTCCTTATTGAAATAAATAAGTCACAGCCTGCCATTTTAAAAAGAACCTAACCTATGTCCTTGATTATGCATATTAATTTTGTTTGAGCTTTTTTTGTTGAGCTAGCTGTCTTTGAATTCATTTCATTGGATTCTGGATTTGAGTTGTAAGAAAAGGGGGGGTGGTCCAATCAGACTGATTGTGGTTGCATTGGCACCCATTGTAAAATTTTAAAATCAATGACATGTGGTTACATTGGCGCCCAACGTGCACGGCAGTGTTTGTGTAATAAGGCAAAGGAGTGTGAATTAAGTTACATTGTTGCCTAATGAGTAAGGCAGTGTTTTAAAAAAAAAAAAAAAACAATTAACCACTGAGAGACAATTTTTACAATTTGTTTTGCCTGAGGATAGAGAAGAGGAGATACAGGAAAGTCAAAAAGGAATCTGATATCCAATCTGTCGGGATTTTAAACAATGTATGAGCAGTCATACCACCGGGTAACAAAGTGGCTGCTATTCCCGACGAAGTCACAGCAAGAGCTAATTTTCTTTGGCGTCGCAATTGTGCCAACATGATATTAGTGAAAAATGTTTTTCCTGTCCCACCAGGAGCATCCAAAAACAGAATTTCTCCCACATTGTTGTTGACACTCCGAGAAATGCGTTCGAATACTGTGCTCTCTTCTTCCATTAGATTTCGGACGCCATTTTGCAAGGTTTCCGACAGTTCTGCTGATTATAAATTATTTCTGCTGCGTTAATACGTTCACCTTCTACTAATGGCGCTGGCAAGCCGTACTGTTGGAGAGGATTTCCTCCTATAGACGCGACCAAATTTTGAATGAACACTAAGCATTGAATAAGAGCACTATTACGCAATCTGTCGTTCATTTCCCCTTCGGTATTTTGTCCGATAATCCTATAAATGTCTTCCGCCAGCTTATCTTGAAATTTTTGCCACAACACTGCAGCATCAGAAAGGACATAATATATCAGCAAAACGACCAACAAATGACGCAAGCATTGTGGACTCTCACTAATATCTTCAAGTTACTGTCGCTCTCGACAAGCATCACGGTAAGTGGGATATTCGACCTCCGTTAACCGTTCGTAGATCGGCAAAAGAAGTAGTTTCCCGCAATGTATATAAAAGCAAGCTTAAGTAGAAACATTCGCCATTGTTTGGAAGAACAGTGTACACTCAGCCAATAACTTTTTCTTTCAATATGCCGGACTCGCCATCAACAGCTCTGCCATGCCTTCTACGATTAAAGACACCGTGCTGCTTGTCGTCCGTACAGTATGACGGAATTTCATCATACAATATAGATCTCGCAAAATCATCGATTTTACAAAGCCGAAAGTATGCCAGCAAATTTGTTTGTCTGATGTTTTCTAACCTGATCTGTAACATTTTCAGGGTTAAAATATATTCTTTGTCCTCCTTCAAGGTGAAGATCGAGATGAATCTCACGCGGGTGTCTTTCGTGAACAGGGAAGCTCTAAATGCGCCACACAGCCTCTGAAGAGCTTATTTATCGGCCAAACCGAAACCTTGTGACTTCGTCATGTTCATTTTTCAACGCAAATGTGGCTTGGTCATTGCCCTTGTTCAAGGACATGCAAATATATTTAATTGATTCAACGCTTTTGCACATTTCAACGTTAATGTGAGCATAAAATGTTTTAGCTAATATCGGAGAATCGGGTACGACCAACGCCTCCTAAAGATAAGGCCTGAGCGCGAAAACGTCATACATAGTTACATCATCATCCGAAGACATGTTTAATCGCATTTCTCCCAATAATAAGCCCTAAATAATATCTTCGCATGATGCTGTAACAATGTATGACGTTTTAGCGTTCAGACCTTATCTTTAGGCGGCGTTGGTACGACCCAGCTATTGTACAAAACAATTTCTTGGCCACGTGATCTTATTGTTGCTGTAAACCCATGTTCCTCAGGTGAGCGTCGATGATAGGCCGGGTATCCATCTTCTCCCGTTAGCGCTTGCTCTACCACTGCTCTTGGATATATTTTACAACAGCGTTTGCTGCATGCAAGGAGAGTTTCTGTTTGATGCCCCGCAAGGACCGTGACCCATGCGTTTCTTTATGATGCCATTTCTTTTTGCTATATCAGAGCCTCACAAATTGTACAAGTTACGACCATTCCACCAATTCAAGCAAATGTGGCATAATCAATCATAATATTTTATGTAAATGCACTTACTTCCTTATCAACGCACGGAAGTTCGACTTGCCCCGTAATTATTTCTTGAAAATCTTCTGAATCTTTTGACGATATTAACATTCTATTTACCGAGTATCGAAATCGACATGTCTTATTATGAATACAGTTATATATTTACAGTATTTATTTGTTAAATGCATAAAATAATTCAATTTAGTGAATAGATTTTGAAAAAATACATGCCTCAGAAACTTTGCCAAATTAATTGCCATGTGCCTGACAGAACACTTTTATCGCTATCCTCAATCAAACATTTTTGACATGAACTAACGGAAATGTATGAAAATAAGAGACAGCCATTCAAAGTTTCAAGTGTTTCAGGCATCTAGGAGTGCGAAGGCGATCTATAATATGAGAGCTATTAGTTCAGTTGCGCCTGCAAAGGGTTAATTCAATAGTTTGTCACCTTTGTACTTTTCTTTCATCGTTCTTGGGGAAACATTACTGGAATCAGATCGTATCGTCCTGCCCGGAGGAGGCCACAAAGACGTAAGATTTCGCAAAGATCTAGAGATCTTTAAAATTTATTATCGAAATGTGCATTTATAATTTATTACCAAAATGTCCGTGGTCTGAGTACAAAGATTTCGCAAGTGTTTGATTTTGTACATTTGAATAATTCTTTTATTTATTGTTTATCTGAAACATAGCTCGACATGACGCTTATTGATTTTATGCTCTTTGGTGATAGTTATAACGTACATAGAGGAGATCGTGCTGATAATAAACTTGGCGGTGGTGTGCTAATAGCCCTACCGAGAAATATTAAGGCTTATACACTATTTGATCACAAATATCCGGACACATGCGCGTTTGCACTCTAGCCACGATTTCATGGAAATCAATAGGGCGTTGCACATCCCTTTGCCCGAATCACAGCTTCCACCCTTCGGGGAAGACTTTCCACCAAATGTTGGTAGGTACTTTCCGGAATGTTCCTCCATTCCTCCCGAAGAGCGAGAATCAGTTCAGGTACAGAAGTTGGCCGATGTGATCTGGCCCGCAAGCGTCTTTCCAATTCATCCCACAGACTCTCTATAGGATTGAGGTCGGGATTTTGTGCCGGCCAACCCATTTCTTCGACCCCTGAGTCCGCAAACCACTGCTGTACACGCCTCGCTTTGTGGCACGGAGCATTGTCGTGTTGGTAGAGAAATGGCCCGTTTCCGAAAAATTGCCACAACGTTGGAAGTGCACAGTTGTCCAAAACATTCAGGTAACGGTCGGAGTTCATGATTCCTTGCACAGGAACGAGCTGGCCCAGTCCGTACCATGAAAATGAGCCCCACACCATGACTCCTCCTCCTCCGAACTTGACTGTGGGCTCTGTGCACTCAGGTAAGAAGCGTTCTCCAGGTATGTGCCAAACCCAATCTCGTCCATCGGATTGCCAGAGTGTGTAGCGAGATTCGTCTGTCCACATTACACGTTTCCATTGGTCCATTGTCCAGTTTCTGTGGGCTTTGCACCACTCCAGAAGTCGCTTGACGTTGACCCTGCTGATGTGGGGCTTGTGGGCAGCAGCACGGCAATGGAATCCCATCGTGTGCAGTTCCCGACGAATTGTCATGGTACTGGCATCATTTGCAGAGGCGTTTCGAAACTCTGTGGCAATTTTTTCCGCCGAGGACTTCCGGTTGCTGCGGGTGACACGACGAAGCACTCGACGGTCTCTGTCCGTTAGTTTCTTGGGTCTACCGGTTCGTTGTTGAACTGTTGTTGATCCCCGGGTCTTCCATTTCATAATGACATCGCCTACTGTTGACTTGGGTATCTGAAGAAGGCTGGAAATGTCACGCACGGACTTGCCGCATAGGTGATATCCAACGATGGTTCCACGTTGGAACTCACTGAGCACTGCCGAACGACCCATTCTTGCCAATGTCCAAGCAGAGTTGTGTCTGAAGGTGTGGGAAGCTATTTAAATGATGTGCAAGTCATTATCATGTGACATTGGCCCAATCGATGATCTGTGAGGGGTGTCCGGATATTTTTGATCATATAGTGTAAGTGTCCTATTTATACCATTAACTGTATTGATCTCGTTGGTGTTGTGTTTAATATTAATAATAAAGCTGGTTTTGGCAACAAATTGGTAATTATGAAATTTTACATTCCTTTTTCACTCACTGCGACCATCTTTGAATTTTTGCTTGATGAGCTGTCGGAGTACTTGGTTAATTTTATTTTTCGCATTTTAAAACTTACTCAGACAACGCATTTTTTGCTAAATATAGGAGATCTGTTACTGGTTAATGAGATGAATTTTCTGAACTATAATTTGGTTGTAAACAAAAATGGAGATACTCTAGATAAGGTTTATGTCAATGTTGATCTCTGTTCGTTCTTACGAGAATGCCTTTGTTCTGGCTGACTGTTATCATCCACCTTTACCGTTCATATTAATCGTAATTTTCTTTATAATAGTAAGCCCAGTACACGGAATTTTGTTACAGTAAGGGCAATTTTTTAAAAACTATAAATTGGCGGGATGTTTTCTCGATGGATGATGTCAATCAAATCTGGGATAGGATAGTTCCTGGAATTACTGAAGCGGTCTTTAAGTTCATTCCCCAATATACTAATAAGCATACTGGTCGTAGATTCTGAAACAGCAATCTCAATTTCTCTTCTGGATTTTTAGTGCCATTCGCCAGCTTTGGAAGCTGAATCAAAAGTTACATACAAAATATAAATCTTCGAACTCTTCTGTCGATCGTGTCAGTTTTTCAAATGCTAGAACAGCATTTAAAGTAAGCTAGAATCTTGACAGGATTTCTTATTACAAGTAATTAGAATCTGGTCTTAAACATTCGTCACACTTGTTCTGCGATATTGCCAAACGGATGCTCGCCTCGAAGAAGGCTTGTTCTGATTATTTAGGTCCGGATTGTTACGATCAGATCGCACAATCTTTTTCTTTAAATATGAATATGAATAACGTTGAGAGCTTACAGGTGAATGTAAGTTGCTTGAATCCTATTGGAGTTCTGTCTGCCCATTATCTTTACTACAATTTTTAGAATATCTCAGCGTCGAAGGCTGTTTTTATTTCTGTTATCCCAGACTACATTTTTAAAGGTTGCCTGATTCCTCTTTCAATACCATTGCTACTAATTTTTAATACTTCAATTGTGTCCGGCCGCTATTCTGACGGCTGGAAACACGTGACTATACAACCAATACTTAAAAAGCCCTTTGCTAGCGGCGCAAATAATTATCGCCCAACTATGTTGATTCCGATCCCTGCCAAGTTGTTAGAAATTCTCATAGCCAAACAACTTTCGTAAGATATGGATCCTTATCTTTCTGACAGTTCGCATGGAGTTAGACCCACCCCATGTACTCAATCTAACCTTGCTACGTTTCTTCATTACGTCACGGTCCAAATGCATAATAAGACTCAAGTTGATTCCTTATATCTGGACTTTACCAGAGCATTTGACAAAGCCAACTTTCACCTTTTGTTGCATAATTGCGTATTATTGGCCTTTCGAAACCTGCTATAGATTGGTTTTCTTCCATGCTGCTTGGTAGACGTTTTAGAATTGCAGTCAGTACCCTAAAATTTTTCAGTTGTTCTATTGACAGTGGCATTCGCAGAGATCTCTTCTCTGACCCCTTCTGTTTAACATTTTTGTTGCCAATTTATCATATTTACAGGCTGGCTTACCTATTCGTGTGCTTATGTATGCTGACGATATCAAATTATTCCATTCGATTGTTAACTAGTCATGTTGTGAGAATTTACACAATGGTCTCGCTGTTGTTCACAAATGGGTCTTTAGCCAATGGTTTGGAGTTAAATGCTCAAAAGTTATTTGTTGTTATTTTTACTCGTACCTTTTATGTATGATTACCATAGAGGATCAGGGTTTTTAGTTACTGAGAATCCATCAAAGAACTTGGCGTTCTGTTTTCAGATACCTGCTCGTTTTCTAAACGTATAGAGTATCTCATTGCTGTTATCTCTCGTAGACTAGGTATTTTGAAACGTTTAACATACACTGGTGCTCAAAATTAACAGGACAAACACATTTTCGTGGATTTCTCTAAAACTACTGGACCGATTCCATTGAAATTTGGGATTTACGAACGATTAATATTGGTTAGTATAATTCGCATTAAGTCCTTCTTTGCATATTATAGCGTCCGCTATCTCTTACCAGACTGTTTTAAAAATAAAAAAAAAAAATTTTGTTTGATTCACTGAACTTTAAATAAAATATACTAAAACTTATTTATATGAAACAACGTTTTTTATTACGACACAAGAATGAGGATATGAATCATGCTTAGTATTGTTGCGATGAGATTTAAGAGGAAGAAAACTAAAACTCACAGTTGCGTGTTAATTTTGACGTTGTTACAATGAGAAGTTAACGAATTACAAAAAAAAAAAACAACAATGAAAATGACGAAACAAAAAAAAAAGATAGATAAGGCAGGCGGTGGAGACAGGAATCAAGATGAGTAGAATCTTCCCCCTTTACGGGAATCCGTTATCGATACCTTTTTTTTACTCGCCGATTGAACTTTGAATTTTGATATAACATTTTGTTTAAATTTTGATTTTGAGTTTCCTTGAGGACAAGCGATCGGATTAGAAGACGCCTGATTTCTCACCGAGAAAATTCGGACAAACGTTCTGCCTACAAACCCGATTAGAAGATATCATTTCGGTGGAAATTCTTCCTTGATCGACGGAAAACAAGGTAAAAAATATTTATTTATTCCTTGGTGGGCCCCGCTGTGAACGTAAAGAAGCTTTACAACCTATTTTAAAGAAATTGATAAGAATCCGACCTAAATAAAAGTAAAAGAAAAATAACAAAAGAGATAACTTACCTGGGGTGTGTTGGCATTGACCACCAGTTTCAAGGATGGAAGAGAGCGTATTAAAAGCCCCGTTAGGAACCTTCGCGATACCTTACCCTACTAATTTACCCCCTTTTGTCCCATCGTTACCTGTATGAATGATTGACGCGAAAGATACCCCCCCCCCCCCGCGTAGTTCCTTATTGCTTTTTTTTCATTGGGAATCTCTATGGTGACTGATTGACTTAACTTGACAAAAATATGAACGTTACTGATCAATTTGATATTACAGTGTACTGTTTAAAGAAGGATTATTTCCCAGCGACGTTGTTTTTCATTAACTCACTCACCAGTAAGACTATAGTGCAGAACGAAACATAGAACTTCGCCAAACGTATAAAGACTTAACAGTTGATAGACATTAAACGATTAGAATTAATGATGAGACAAACACCGATATTTGACTGAAATCTTTATTCAATATAATTTATGAAAATTTAATCACTCCTACTGTTTTACAACAATCTTTTTTTTCCTTTTGTGTTCACCTCGTTGGAATTAATTTTTAAAGATTAAATGACCCCATCTAATCTTAGGGGGATGAATCCATGACTGTGTTTTGTTGTTTATTGAGATTATTTAGACTAATTTTAGGAGATATTTTGACCAATGATCCATCTTCAAACGATGATATATGATTTATAGTGTTAGGTGAATTAGATCATCGAGCAGACCGCTACAATATGTAAATTAAGCTACTTCGAAATAACCGTCTTTGTGAAATCGCTTTAAAAGGCTGCTGCATGTAAGTTTTGGACATTCTAGCCATTTTACGGAAAGATGGAACATCACCGAATGTTAGAAGATTCCGAAAGATAGAGAGCAGTGGGACGATTAGAAGCTGGACAGACCCAAGCAGAAGTTGCGAGATTTTTTCATGTTTCGGAAATATGGAGACAGTTCCAAAGACAGGCACGATATATAGACAACCAGGGCAAGGTCGCCCTAGGGCTACTTCAAGCAACAAGACAGGTATCTTGCTCTAACAGCCAGGCGCCATAGGGAGATGACGGCCACTCAGCTCGCAAACGAGGTCTGCTACTGGAAGCTCTGTTTAGAGGCATACTGTTTACAGATGCTTTATGAGAGAGGGCTGTATGCCAGGAGACCAGCGGTCTGCATCCCACTCACTCCAGGACACAGGAGAGACCAGCTGACTTGATGCAGACAACACCAGCCCTGAACCCAAGCAGAATGGGCCTGTGTTTTATTCAGTGATGAGTCGAGATTTAGTCTAAGCATGGATTCCCGGCAAGTTTTCATCTGGAGAGAACCAGGAGCACACTACAATCCCTCTAGCATCACATAAGTTGACCACTATGGTGGTGGTGGTGTCATGGTCTGGGGGGGGTGTCATCTTGTCGGTCGGAGCCATCTCGGGAGGCCTTTCCCGTTTAGAACTCTCGAGCAATTTGCCTTCCTTTCCGTTCTCCTTTCATATACCGCGCTCGAATCTTCTCTCTCTCGCTGATTGGGCCGGGCTCGTTGCCGGTGAAGCTCATGACATCGCCCTGCTTTCCTCTCCGAATGGTGATGGAGTTTGAATTCCGTGACACACTTGCCGGTCCCTACCGCAAATTTTCCTGCGTGTTAATGTTGCCTTGGATGTTACGGGTTAAAGTTTCTCTTAAAGTAGCAGGGTTTGCCATATGAGGGACTTCTCGATGGGCCCGTTTCCTCTTCCAATTTTTATCCTTGGAATTTCCTGGGGCTACCTCTCTATGTATCGAAGGTCTTCAATCACAGTTGAGGTTGTTGCGCTTGCTATCAAGCTGTATTTCCTCATCCGGCCTACCAATACTTTGGTTTGACCTTTGATCCTTCTTGGTCGTCTCTTGCCGTCTGCCCTGTTGACTTGAATGAGTCTGGTTGCTATGGCCAAACCGACCATTGTTGCTTTTAGGCTTGTAGTAAATACATTGTTCCGTTTTTGATTTCGGAACATATTTCCGACCCAGCTCCTTGCTGTCCTCTACTGCATTCTGTTTTTTTTGCTGGATGGGAACCCTTCCTTTCCAACGGCTGTTAATGTCCACAGCCCTCTGTTTTTTCTTCCGCTTCGAACATTGCTTATAACGCCCTTTGGATAATGTCTTGGAATTGGTTTGAGTACTCGTCGACTTGTAACTGGGAGTAGTAAAATCGTTATGAGGACTTCCATAGCTTGCTAAGTCTACCAATCATTTAAGCAGCTTATGACAGCTACCCAATTCCTCTTGAATCCTTTGCAGAATTTCAGCCAACGATGAATATAACTCCTTTTCTGGAATCTCGGCACAATTAAGAGGCAAGCGTTCTTTCTCCTTGGCATCTTTCCATAGCCTTATTCTTTCGGACAAGGCGCTCGATCTCGAAAGTGAGAAACTGCTCCTAAGTCTCCCTTCTAATGCTTGTTTTCTACTGGCCCATGGAAAATTTGTAGAATTGCGAGACTTACTTATTATGCTTATTCCTGCAAGTTGCGAAGGGATTTAGGCACTGGTCGATAATGTCCTGCGTCACGTATGTTGACAACAGGTTGAACCGGAACCCAATGTTCCTAAATTGAAGGACATGCACCGTTCTCCCGGACTGTAATTTTAAGATCACTCTTATCTTGGCCTGGTACTGAAGAGTAGTCGTATTACCACTGGGTACCATCCTTGCCTTGTCACTTAAAACACTTACAGTCCCTTTTTCCATTAGATCCGCAAGCAATTCTACCATCAGCTGAGCGAAAAAACATTTATCTATCGCCTTTAGCTCCCACAAGTATTTAAACCTGTCCACTTTCTCGGCTAACTCGGTAGATTGTTGCTTATGTAATACTATGGCACATTCTTGCGACAGCCGGTCCAAGTCTTTTTCGTCCCAATGACTAAGAGGATTTTCAGCATCTTGGCTTAGTTGATTAACCTTGCAATTCTCTGCTGTAGAGTCCTTTCTGGGTTTATGCCTCTTTGTGTTTTTACTGCAGGCCATTGTCTCGTTGTCCACAATGTCTGTTGGAGGGGCAAACAATTTGGAGATCGGCACATCACCTTTGCTGTCCGTATCTAGCAGATCTCCTACAAATTCCATTGCATCGACCAGATATAGCGGGCTTTCATCTTCGATATAATCCCTGATGCTCTTCCAAAATGCTTGATCATACAGTCGCACTTTCTCCTCTTCAAGCGTAAAGTATAGCTGGTCAGCTACATTCTTGTAAACTTTTTAAATGCTTTAACGTCATTACCTTTAAACACGGTCCTCATTAAACTCTTAACCAGCCTTTCGTCGCACTACTGCTCGCACTACTTCCAAAACGAGCTGTTCTTTTCGAACATTATATCGTGTTTCATACTTGATGCACACTTACGATGCCTTGCTGATGAGCACCCTTGGAGCTTGCTATTCAAAAAATATATCTTGTGCCACTAGGCGCAATATTGACGAATCCCCTGCAGGACTAATGTCGCACAACACTATAAAACACGTATCGTCGCACAACTGATGCACCGACACAACGACGACACTTCTCACCTTGTCGCACCAACACTAAACCGATATGGCTACACACACCACTTATTAATATTTTTTTGACAGCCACCATCCTGGTAGCATACCGCAATCACAAATACAGCACAATTCACAGTCGCGCCGGTACACGACGACAACTCGGCGTTATTGGAGTACACACACCACAACACGTAAAACACAAGCCACTGCACCAAATTAGCACCAAAATGTTGACTGAGCACCGGTAAAGGAACAACACAAAGAAATAGATTTTGTACACTTAAACGCCAGCTCCAACCTTCTCCTTGCGGCACTTACTTACGAAGGAGATTTTGTAAAAGACACAATGACTCAATACCTTGAATCACACAACACCGTGTAACTCCCGTCGGAAAAAAAAATATCTTTTTTTTTTTAACTTTTGTAGCACACAGTTGACTATAAAACGTCGCAAAAGATTAAATAATTTGGGCTGTAGTCTCACGTGCTCTGCTCCACGCGCAGGCACTGTCACATGTATTTAAGCTTAAAAATGGGAGTACGCAGTGGAAACAAAAGCATGTAACAGTGCACGGGATTAAATAGCAAATAAGTAAATGTTTATTTAAGTATAGGTACGTAAACCAAAATAAAATAAAATGTCAAAAGAAAAAGGTTACTAATAGGCACCTAATTACCAGACAAAGACAAAAGACAATATCTAATGTCGCATAATTTTAGCAGTTATAAAACATAAATAACATGCAGTGCAATAATAAAAATGAATCTTGCATATAATTTGTCACAACGATACTTAATTCCTAAGTATAATGCAG
>JAHWFO010049881.1:0-15797 GCA_023313115.1 Rhysida immarginata
ATTTTTTGCAGCCAGTATCGCACGTTCGCTGAGCCATTGATGATCATGGATATTTTTACGAATATTTGGGAACCCGTTGTTAATTAATAATTCTTTCGTATCCATAATGTTACAGAAGCCATTCGGCAAATCAATTGTTCGAGTATTTTGATCCAAAACACTTGTTCCATTTCCAATATTGAGTAGTTCTTTAGAAAATGAGTCAGCCAAAGGATCATTTTGAAGCACTACACGCATGTTAGTTGTTAATTTTAATGTGCGCACGTTTCGCCATAGAGTTGAAGATTTTAGGCATGCATTTATTTCGTCTGCATATGTTGAACGTGGTACAACAGGCAACGTTTGTCGGAAATCGCCTGCTAACAGAATGAGTGCACCTCCGAATAGCCTGTCATTTCCTCTTAAATCTTTGAGCGCCTGGCTTCCAATGAATGCTTATGGGCCATTGTGCATTCATCCCGGATGATGATACAGCATCTTTGGAGGACTGTAGCCATACTGGAATGTTTTTTAATATTGCAAACAGCGTTTTCGTTTGTTTGTATATTAAGTGGCAGTTTAAGGGCGGAATGTGCTGTCCTACCACCATCTAATAAAGTGGCACCAATTCCAGATGATGCAATTCCAAGGGCAATGCGACATTGTGCACGTAGTTTGGCCAAAATTAGTGATATCAGAAACGTCTTACCAGTTCCTCCTGGTGCATCAAGAAAAAAGAAGCCGACTTGTTGAGCATCAACAGCATGCATAATTGTATCATAAATCGTGTTTTGTTCTCGTGTCAAATTTGGTTCATTAATGTTAAGATATGCAATCAAGTCCTCTTTATTGTATGACTGCTCTCGTTGCATATCTCGATTAAACAGATCGCTTGCTGTCCGATTCGGTGCAGGCATTCCTAAATTTGCAAGTGCTTCATTAGCCATGAACAAACAAATGTCCTCAATTATAACCAATGATTCATTATAAATATCTGACGTGAAATTTAAATTGGTATTTTGGTGTATTATACGTAATCGGTGCAATATGTCTTCGCTCATTGCATCTTTGTATTTATCCCATAAAGCGTTTGGTTTTGATGGGAAGCATGTAGTTAATAAAAGTGCGAACAAATTGCGTATTTGGTGTGCTGATGAAGTAAGCGAAGCATCAGCCATTGTTAAATCCCAATGTGCATCGTCTTCAAGCAGTTGCAATACTCGGCATGCGTCGTGATTTGATGCATATAATTGGCCATTAACGGTTCTTAAAAATTCAACTGATGTTGGACCACGGACATTAATTAACAGCAACCGCAAATAAAAACATTCTCGTTGTTTTGGATGTACCGTGTATAATCTGCCTAGTGCATTTGTTGAAAAAATACCAGGATAACCATTGACTGGCGTGCCTCTTTTCCTGGGTTCCCATTTTTTTGATGTTTTATTGAATGTGAAATATATTGGAACCTGATCATAAAGTAACGTACGTGCAAATGCACCAAAAATGTTTTCCTGTTTGCATAATTCAAAAAACTCAGTTAATGTTGTTTTTGGTGCTGTTAATGCTCTGTCCAATGCATTTTGTTCATTAAAGAAAACACGTTGTCCATTTTCAAGATGTACAGCCAAGTGGATAACTGCTGGATCTCGTTCATGTATGGGAAATGATAGAATACGCCAAATGGCTTCACTGCTGCTTATGTATCTACCCATTTGATAGCGCGTAATTTCGTCATTTTCATTAACATTTTGAACAGTAAATATGGCCATATCACTGCCTTTATTTACGTATTTACAAATATACTTTATTGATTTTACGGAACTGCAGAATTCAACATTTATGTGCGCTTTGTACGTCTTAGATAATAAAGGCGAATATGGAACTACCCACCTATTATCGATTTCAACCACATCTACATTATTTCTCAAGTTCAACATAAACAATTGTCCACCATTTTCTGTTGATCTTCGACGATACAAAGGATAACCATCTATACCAGTGATTGTTTCCGGGAGAAAATTTTTTGGAAATTTCTTACTGCATCTACCATTATCCATACATGGAGAATTCATATTTATGGAACCGCATGGACCATGAATCATATTTCTTGTTATGATATCAAATAATTCTGGATCAACATCTGCATTGGGTATTTCAGCAGAGATAATTGTATCAATTTCTTCCGGTCTAATTTTTTCAATTAACCAAATTAAAATGTGTGCATGTGGTAACCCACGTTTCTGCCACTCAACTGAATACATCCAGCATCGTGTTTTTCCAAATACATGATGCTTGACAATAAAATCGATAAGAGATTTCAATTTTTGTTTGAACACTCTTGCAGTTATATCATGACGATCAATTGGTTTTTGTCCAAGTAGTAACAGTTTGGTAATTTCTTTCCATTTTGGATTGCAAGTGAAGGTTATGAATATATCAGGCCGACCATAAGCACGAACATAAGCCATAAGCGTCTTGTATATACTCTTGCATATGACGGGGACTACCTGTATATGAAGATGGCAGTATGTACATATTTCCCAGATCATTGATATTCAAATTTGCATCATTGTTATTATTAAATGTATATGTAAATGTATATATTCATCCGTGCGCAATCGTGCTTGATTAAATCGAATGTATCGCAAACGTTCGCTTTCTATTTTTGCATACGTGTCCACTACATACTGATTAAATAGTTGTCGACATCTGTGAATGTGGTTATCTGTCTGTTCCCGTATCATCAATTGATATGCGTAATAGTTCATACAGCTAACTTTTTTATGAATTTCTTCACCTGTAAATAAAAAACAATTAGTTACACAGAATAACTAACATGTTGTACATATAGTACAGGGTGAGTCAAAAGTCACAGTACACCCTGTTTTTTTCGAAAACCTTGCATGAATTGGGAAATCTGAATATTCCAGTAAGATACGGGTAAGGTGGTCTATCTTTTACGGTATGTACCGAACATGGCCGCCATGTTGAAATCGGCCATCTTGAATCTAAGTCAATTTTTTTTAAATGGAAACGGGGTCGTGTGATATATCAAATAACATCAGCATTTTCTGACAATTTCGTTTCTGTAAACAGAGTTGAAGTAACAGTTATGGTTCAAAAGTTACAACACGTCATTACAGGCTGGACTGTTCTCCATGGAAGGAAGGAAGCCAAAACCATTTTTGAGGTTGTCTCGTCAGAAGCACTTATTGGACGGCCACTCCGTGCCTTGTCAACCACAGTCCAATTTTCTCGGAATTTCTTAATTAAGCACTGGACATGGACAGTGTTGTATGAATTTAGAGGTCTTTCTGGATGCCGGTTATTAAAATCTGCAGCTATGACACGGAACTTCGTTCTCCAAACACAATCAAAATGACCTCAATTCTCTCCTCCTTGGTCAAAACTATCTTCAGTTACCTGCTACAAAATGAAACAAACTGTGAAGTTAAACTACATCAGGCGCAGCTTGTCACTGCATGGGCGACCATTAGACAATGTTCACCCTCTCCGCCCCCCCCCCCCCGGCTGCTGCGACTATCATACAACAGTCGTTAATCCAGGTCCATCCACTCAGCTCGTCGGCCTCTGGCCATACAGTCCCTGGATGGATGTATTGGATCCCAATTCATAAATTAAAAAAAAACAAAAAAAAACTTTTGAACCATAACTGCTACATCAAATCTGTTTACAGGAATGAAATTGTCAGAAATGAAATGCTGATGTTATTTGATGTATCACACGACCCCCTTTCCATTTAAAAAATTTGACTTAGATTCAAGATGGCCGATTTCAAGATGGCGGCCATGTTCTATACATGCCGTAAAAGTTAGACCGATTCACCCATACTTTACTGGAATATTCAGATTTCCCAGTTCCTGCAATGTTTTCGAAAAGACAGGGTGTACTGCGACTTTTGACTCACCCTGTAGATATTATAAATGTAGGAGCTAGGCGCCGCATAGTCGCAATGGACTGTCTGCAACAATATTTATTTAGTTGATGCCCAAAATTAATAGTGAGCTTTGTAATGCATTCAATAGTTGGATTATCAATATATCTTTAAGATTATGTAGAATACATTAATTTTGGCAATATGTCAATTATTTCAGCTGCATTGAAACTGAAAATGAAACTAAAATTTCTAGCTCACGATAGGGCGGCGCTGCATGAGTTTTTAGACCGATTGTACATGCAGCGCCATTTTTCAATTGAGTTACCCACCTGTCGGGAGCTAGAAACTTTAGCTTCATTTTTCAGTGGAGTTGAATGACCATTTACTATCTAAAGACTCTAGTGCAAACACATCCGGAGAAAAACGGAAGTTTTTTTGCTGTCTTGGTTCTGCGCAGTTAGTCCACTTTCGGTTTCAAGGGAAAGGTCTACATAAAAAAAAAGATAAACACTGGCGCCATCTCTTTTAAAACTGAGTAAACAAACAAACATAAACCAAAATGATTTTTACCCCTTCCCCCCTCACTTTGGGGACATGTAAACCTTACTCTGGACCTAAAGAACATATGGTGCGAATATGAGCTCAATCGGATAAGTGGTTCAATAGGTTAGAGAACATTTACAGACGCACCCTGAGCCTGAATTTTTATATATAAAGATTTTCCCCCTGTAAAAACCCTCGTCGTCCTCGGCCGGGATCGAAGCCACATCTACGGGCATCAGAGCAACACTATCTGGACAGAAGGCCTGATAACGGAAACGTCATACACTGTTACATCATCATTAGTCGTCCATGGTTAATCCTATTTCTACCAATAATAAGCCCTATATTTGGTCGACTAATGATGTAACAATGTATGACGTTTCCGTTATCAGGCCTTTTTTCTAAGAGTTGTTGATCAGAGGAGATCACGTAACCACTGAGCCATCGAGGCCAATAAGGAAAAGTAAAGTTGTCTGCTAGACAGAGAGTAATGCCCACGCAAATGGCCAGAGAGCGCCAGTGAAAAAAAAATTACGCTTTAAACGATGGAGTTTCCAATCCTGTATTTCTTCATCCGTGACTATAGCCAAAGTAATTTTTTATGCCCTATTGTTGCAGAAAGTTTACTCTGCATTGTAGGACTTGGCATACATAGGGCGAGGTCAAAAACGCAAATACCGAGTTGGGTTTGTGAAGCAATGATTATTGCTCGATTGTTAACGTATTGTTGACTGTCGTAGCAACAATGGCTTTTTTCACTAACTCCACTCGGTGTTAGCATTTTTGACCTCGCCCATTGTTGGTCCGCGCATATCGTAGGCTCATGTCAGACAGATAGATTAAGCAAAATATTATTTTTACCCTTTCCTCTTTGGGCCAATCTGACACTCGGCACATGTAAACCTTACCCTGAACCTAACCAACATCTAGTGCAAGTATGAGCTTAAAAGGATAAGTGGTTCAGAAGTTTTGAGAACATTTACAGACGCACCTTGAATTTTTATATAGACCTTCCCATTGAAACCGAAACTGGAGTAACTGCGCAGAAGGAGGACAGCAAAAAACTTGCTTTTCCTCCCTTGAAATGTGCAAACAATACTACATATCCGGAGGAAACGGAAGTTTTTTTGCTGTCCTGCTTCTGCGCAGTTAGTCCAGTTTCAGTTTCAAGGAAAAAATAAACTCTGGAGCCATCTATTGAGTAAACAAACAAACATAACCCAAGATAGATGATTTTTACCCCTTCCCCCCCTACTTTAAGGACATGTAAACCTTACTCTGAACCTAAGGAATATATGTTGCAAATATGAGCTCAATCGGATAAGTGGTTCAAAAGTTTTTAGAACATTTACAGACGCACCCTGAGCCTGAATTTTTATATATAAAGATCTAACAATAAACCATTAACCTCAGAAATAATTCGATACTTTAACATATATCAAATTCAAATAAATTCTATCACTTACAGAACAATTGCCAGTCTGAAGTCTTGTATCCACTATAACAATATCACAACACAATAAACTCTTAATTCTTTTCTTTATCCAAAGGGCACTATTACACTGCACGGAATTTTCTCACATTAAAACACACACATTCCAGTAGAAAAATCAAGCGCTGAGAGAGGAATTCGGATCGATCTCCCTATGAGTTCGTAGATTCTCTCAAAATGTCTAAGGAGAGTTCGACAAATTCCTACACTGAATCCAATGTAGTTGATTCGTAGCCTGAAGAATCTCGGTTGCTTTCTCAAATCGTGTTGACTCACACTGAATCCTTCTTTATGCTTGAAATTTGTATTACTCCTCTTAGAAGTCGCTTTACTCTCACAGACTGTAGAATTGCTGACTCTTGAAATTTACCATCGTCGATATTTGAATCCCATTATTCTTCTAGTTAAGGGAATCTTTGCATATCATCTACATCTCAGTAGGTATCCAAACAACATGCTCATCTTATTTGTCATCCATTTGTTACTCATATAATTCTTCCTTAATAGGGTAGAGAGTTTTCATTACTCCTCTATACTTCAGTGGGGGATTTCCGATATATTTTTTAAAACTCAGGAGAAGTTCTCTTTACATGCCACCTAGGCTATTCCATATCATATTGGTATGTGGTGAGACCCTTGAAAGAAATGCAAGGAGAAGAGGTGTTCCACACATTGTTTGCTACACATGTAAATGTAGATTCATTTACAGCATAACAAATCAGGGCTCCCCTCCCCAACATTAAATTCAACCCTGTGAATTCTGCCGTCCAGTCGGAGCTCCATGCTCCGCCAGCTACAACAGAATCACGTGAGAACTGACTCCGTAGAAGCTCAGAAATCGTCTCATCCCCCCTCTTTGGACAGAGCAAGCCTTTATAATCTCACAATTTCCGGCACTCACTTTCACCAAGAAAATTTAAATGAAAATCTTTCAAAATCATGTTTACTCAATAATTAAAGTCACAAAGATCGACTATTCAACTTCTCGACTTCACAAAAGACGGTGAAATACCCTCTCAGTACAGAAATACGGAAGAATAAATATTTCTATTATTACTGTAATTACACAGAGGTTAACTGTTTATGTTACATGTTTATGTTACAGTTTTGTATTCTGTAATTGAATTAAGATAATAAAAAATACTTACCGTAAAATTTACTAAATCAAGGGTTCAGTAAAAATGTTTTTTTTTATATACTCAATTTAGTAATTAAACTCACTTTATACTGAACTAAAACACGCATTAAATTTATTTAAATCGTATTAAATACATTTAAAATGTATTAAATCTATTTCGAAATGTATGAAAATCATGTAAAACTGTATGAAACCAATTTGTAAAAACTGTAAAAAAATTATTTTTAGAATATTTAGTAATTAAACTTCATTTACACACGTTATATTTATTTAAAATCGTATTAAATTCATTTAAAATTGTATTAAATTCATTTAAAAATGTATTAAATCTATTTGAAAGAGTATTAAATTCATTTAAAATTGTATGAAACCAATTTGTAAAAACTGTAAAAAAAAATATCAAAAAAGTTTTGCATATATTCTTTTATTGATTTCATTAACCAGATTTAGGTCTCTTTTATTCGCGATTTTATTTTATTCACTTTATTTTAAAAGTGGAGTTAAATCGCGAATAAAAGAGACCTAAATCAGGTTAATGAAATTAATACTTATTCCGTTCGTTTTTAACGTCACTGAAAAATCACCTGACCATCTTATTCGAAGTGGTCAATAGGGACGTCGTTGACTGAAATGATCAGGCTCTATTGGAAATAGCGGATTCTCATGTAGTCGTCTGCCGCATAACCAAAGTTCGGCCACATAGAACATCTGTAAATGTCCTTAGGAACTTGAAGGGTTAACCTCCTTTTATGTTATTGTGGTTTTTGAAGTGAATAAATTCATTACAGTAGTTCCCGCTAAGTGTGTTTTCTTTTAGTACTAATCATTTTGAAGTATCCTGTATTATCCAGTGAAAAAGGTATTTTACATGTCTTTTTCACAAATCGTATTTTTTTTTAGACGACGAAAGAGCAATAGCACAGAATTTGCTTACAGAAAATAAGAAAAGGAAAAACTCATCTGGAGTTGCTAAGAAAACTCAGACGGGGAATATGGCCGAAGACCACAATCTTTTCAGGCATGAAGCAGTGGAACACAGTGCTAGCCGAAGTGACGAGACCAATGCTGAAGTTAATACAGAAAAAGGTTTGTAAGAACACACGATTAAATCCAAATAACTTATCTCATGTCGTAGAGATATTTAATTAAAGACCAACGTAGTAAATATATTTAAACTTTGGTATCTTGTAGATTCCTGTTCGAATATGGACTGTGAAAAAGTGTCCAAGATGATTGGGAGACAAGAGTTCCGATTACTTGCGAGGCATTTAGGTGTTCACAAAAACAAAATAGACGAAATCGAAGTCGCCTGCGAGAAGAATAAATACGGCGACCAGGAAATGATCTATACAGTTCTCGATGTATGGCTACAAAGCAAGGGAAGAGAAGCTACACGGGAACAATTAGTTCAAACACTATACTGTATAAATCGTAAAGACATCGTAGACGAAGTATTTCCTGGTAAGAATAAACAAATAAAAGACATTCATTAGAGTTAAGATTGGACTAGATTTGAAATAATTCCCAGTCTTCTTGTTTGGAATTTCAACTCTGATTTTATATTTCATGATCGCTATTTAAAATTTTTAATTTCCTTATTAGGAGCTTTAGCATAAAAGCTACTTATAAGAATGCGCCCTTGTTCTGTACGTTTATCCGGCCGCCGTTTGCACGATAACTTGAAAACGGATTAATTTTTTCAAATTCTGTTTTCAGAAATTTGACTATCAATGTCTTAGCTCGGCCGTATCAACTTTTCAGAATTTTTCGTGGACCTCTTCAAGTCGAATACACGTGCTAAAACAGTGAGTGTATAGAATACAAAGATACTGGCATGTCAGATAACAATCGATTTGTCAAGAAGGAATACATTGTTACTTTTATTTCTGTTCATCTTTTAAGCATTATTGACATCTGCGCGCGCACGTGAAATAGCTTTTGTCGACGCACGATTGCTCATAAGTGCTCATAATCTATAAGCTTATTATTAGGTAGCGGAAAAATGGAGCTACTTATTGGTTTTGATTTACACGCGATTTGAATCACCCTTCATCATTTCTACATTTTTTAAGGTAGAAGGTTGAAATTCGGAATGTAGCTTACTATGGGCATGTGCACCTACACTATTTAGTTTAGTTTTGATTACCCCACTAAGGTCGGAGTTTTGGGGGTGAAAATTAGAGGGGACCAAAAGGTCTAGGTGTATTTATGCATAAAAAAGAGTGAGATTCGGTATGCAGATTCTTATAAGCAAGATCTCCATTATAAGAAGATTTTTTCCCCGAGGTATCCATGTCTTCCCGACTCGGTGGCAGAAATGCATCGAAAAGATGGGGACTACATCGAAAAATAGTGTAATAAAGGAGTTGTAAAAAAATATTTCCGGTTTTCATTTGACTGAACCTCGTAAGTAGAATAAGAATGGAGCTACTTATTCGTTTTATAATGTCAGTCCGTCCCCTTCATAATTTCTACATTTTTTGAGGTAAAATTTTAACATTTTAGATTACTATGGGCATGTCCATCTGCACTATTTAGTTCGGTTTTGATTGGAATACGGGGGTCGGAATTACGGGGGTGGGATTTAGAGAGGGCAACATATCTACGGTATGAGCTATTTAGGTACGTAAAGGCGTAAAACCCAGTATCCAGATTCCTCTAGGCAAGATGTACATTACTATGAAGTTTAGGCCCAATTGTTCTAGTGGGATCGGATTTGCGGGGGATGGCAGTCACTTGGTCCTTAAAACTATGGCAACGTATGGCATGTGATATATCATACGTTCGGAAATGATGAGAAAGGAAAGAAGATACGTGTTTTTTTACATTTTTTACATATTACATTTGAAAAAATCAATTTATTGATTAAAAAAAACTTGGGGAGAAGTAAAAAGTGCAGATAAAGGGATAAAAATAGATGACTTGCCTTATCCTACTCGGGAGGCGTATAAATGTATTTGTGATAAACGTATAAATGTATTTGTGCTTCACTGCTAAAGCTCCTCCTTGGAATGTTTACAAGATTTTATTAAAATCTAGAAAACCACCATGAAACTGGGCAAACATAGTATTTAAAATATGTAAAATTCGGACAAAAACTGGGTTATTAAGATGAAAATTTTACTTGAGATGTCAGAAGGAGATAAATAAGGAAACCACTAATCAAAACAAAGAAAATTTATAATCCAGATGTACATTTCGGGGACTATCCCTTCTTCTTTAGCGAATGAATGAACTGCCCTCGGAATGTAGATCTAGGTCAAGCACTTTTTGTATGGATTGGCAGTTTCCTCATCTAATATCTTTTCTGTTGTGTGCACAGTAAGGTGTATCCCAAAGGAAATGGTGTATACAGTAAGGTGTATACCCCTCCCGCATATTTTCCTTTCTGTAGTTAAAACAAAATGAAATAGATGATTGTTAGAGTTTTAAGTTCATACAATATTTTTGTATTATTTCACAAAAAAAATTCAGGCAAAAAAGGAACAACAAAAGTATTATTCACAACAACTGATTTCAACCTGTCCCATAAGTATAAGATCATTGCAGCGACTATTCAGAAATTTTGAAGATTCTATTTGTGTGATAATTCAATGAAGTGTGGTATTCAGCTTTTGAAGAAAGCTAAATCAATTTCATCCCATGCAGCGACGAAAGGAATGGTTATTGGTTTTCGGGCCCAGAGTGAATTTCAGAAACTGCGGAGTTTGTGAACTGTTCACGTGCTGCTGCGGTGTAAGGCACTTCTTACAGAAAATAAGTGACGTAGAAATTGTAGTTATAGACGCTAATCAAAGCGGCTGCGAATAGAGGTGCTACAGTGGAGCAACATACCGCCCAAATGAACTAGGGAACTGCTGCAAAAGTGTCCAGAACATTGGTCATATGGGGAACTCCGCAGCAAACGGATGGTGACATCACCTATGCTAACGACTGTACATGGGCGGAAGAAGCTGGAATATGTGGTAGCAATACTGACATTGGAGATCCACTGATTGGCAAAAAGTTGCCGTCTCTGCACGTTTGCATAGGATATACTCTCGGTGGATAAGCTATTTTCTATCGCTGCACAATTGCGGAAATTCAAGTTTTGTGTACTCGCGTTAAGTCAGAAAACTACGAATTTTACAGGAATATATCCGCAGACCATAGCGTCACTCCCTCCAAATTTCACCGGTTTAAACAGGCTTCCAAGTAGCGTTCACCTTTTTCATCCGCCAATCTGATACGCCCATCAGATTCATAGAACTGATTCAAAAGACTCATCACTCGAAAAGACTCTCTTCCTTTGAAGAAGAGTCCATTGACCGGTGGGTATTCGTCGTGTCATTTTATTGGCTTGTGGGATCAACGACTTCTGATGATCAGCACGATCATGAAATCCAAATGATTTCTGTTTCAGGTTCAAGTAGCTTGCGATAATTGAGAGAAACCTATCAAACGAGTTCCTTGGATAATACATTTCAGACTTTTCTGCTTTCGTTCTGTCATTTTCCAACAAGTGGGAGGAGTTCAGTGTTTCTTTGGCCGTCCTTCACGCTTAAATCGATAACAATAGATCATACAGTGCGCGACAAAAGTTTAGCCTCACATGATTTTTATTGATAAATTAAAAAAAATAGAATAAGAGATCTGATATTTTATTTGTAGGCTTCAGAAATGAAAATAAATGACTGCAAAAACTCGGAATAGTAACAAAAAATCTTTAATAGAAAATGACAAAACAAAGTCATATTGGGTGCGACAAAAATGGACTATCTTTGAAAATGGACTTTACCGTTTCGAGTAGAAATTTGCATATATTTATTCTTAGGATTTTGGTGCTGTCCTTAAGCGCACAGTTAGTGGTACAAATAATGAAACATGGGAAAAGATATTGCACTCACACAGATTGAAATTGGAAAAATTCGCGCATTTCGTGCATTAAACTTATAAACTCGCGAAATTGCAAGACGACTAAAGCGAAGCCCAAAACTAATTAATAACTTTCTGAAAGACCCAGAGAAGTATGGCAAATCAAAAACGATGTGGCCGACCAAAATGTCTGTCTGTACGAGATCGTCGCAAGTTTTTAAGACTCGCTTCCAACTCCCAAATGTCGTCTCGCAGTATTATGATTGAAGGAGAAGTTGAAACAAGTGTTCGGACTATTCAGAGAACCATTACCAGTGCCAATAATCTGAAAGAAAATAATACGAAAGCCAGCCCTGAACTCGAAGCATAAAAGCCTCCGACTCCAATTGGCGAGAGAATACGTTTCGTGGACCAAAGAATGGGAAAAGGTTATATTTTCTGACGAGAAAAAATTTAAGCTTGATAGACCAGTTGGTTTTTCTTATTATTTTTTACGATCTACGGAAGGAAGAAATAATTATGTCTCGAAGATAAATGGGAGGTAGTTTAGTTATAATTTGGGGGGAGGTAATAGGATTCAAAGAATAGCGTTTCTTGATGGAAGAATGGATACCCAAAAATACGTGACAATGCTCTCGACGCAGTTTCCAAAGCAAGGACGCAAAATGGCTGGAAACAAGTGGATATTCCAGCAGGACAATGCTGCTGCACTCAGCTAACCTTACGAATAGTTGGTTCCAGAGCAAACACATCAATGTCTTTGGCCCGCTCTTTCTCCAGACTTGAACCCCATCGAGAACGTCTGGGGAGAACTTTCGCGAAAGATGTATGAAAATTACAAATCAATTATGGAGCTTAAGGACGCCTTCTCAAAAAGTTGGAAGGTAATGGACCAAAACTACATCGAAAAACTATTAAAATCAATGCGTCAAAATCAATACAATGTGACTGGGGACTAAGTATTAATTTATGGACTTTTGTCACACCCAATGTGACTTTTTTTGTCAATTTCTTTTAAAAGATTTTTTTGTTACAACTCCTAATTTTTGTAGTCATTTGTTTTTATTTCTGAAGCCTACAAATACAAAATATCAGATCTCTAATTCTATTTTTTATAAAATTATCAATAAAAATGATGTGAAGCTAAACTTTTGTCGCGCACTAAACCCAATTATTTAGCTATAAATAGAAATATAGAAAATATACAGGGTGTTCCAAAATGTTTTAGACAACTTTTGATCTTTATTTAAAAAACTATTTCAAATAGAGACAAATGGTTTTCAACGAATTGTTTATAAACTCAAAGTTTTTTTGATGCAGCATTATAATGTTAGGTGTCGCCGCACCTGCCTTCCTGTGAAGTTTCCGGAAAATGGCGATTAGCGTAGAGAAAGCACAAGGTGTGGCATGGTATATTATGACTGAATCTGGACTACAACTCAAAGGAATGATTAATGTAAATATGTTTAAAAAATTTTAACAGGCATTGGAATCGAATATTTTTTTTAGATAAAATGACTTATATTTGAAACTATTTTTTGAAGAGTGAAGAGGAAAGACCTCGCCAACCCGAAACCAAATTGCGAAATGGCATGAACAGTTTATGACCACTGAAATGTTCAACCAAAGAAATCAACAGGTCGAACAAGCACTAGCAACGACGCTGTGGATCGTGTTCGGCACGCTTTTCAACGTAGTCGATCAGATCAGCAGGCAGACAGCTCCATATTCCTGGAACAGCTGGTCACCGTGTTTTACCTATAAAGTTCAACTTGCGCAAGTTGTGAAAGCAAGTGAAAAACCACAACGCCGAGCATATGCTGAAGAAATGTTACGACGAATTGACAATGATGAAGATTTTTTGAAGTCTATTGTGTTTCCAGATGAGGCAACTTTTCACGTGTTTGGTAAGGTTATTCGTCAAAATATGCGGATTTGAGGATCACAAAATCCCCACGAAGTTCTTGAAGTCGAGCCTGACAGCCCAAAGGTCAAAGTGTTATTGACCCATTTTTTCATCGAACCAACCGTTCACTCTACCAACTACCTTGACATGCTTGAACAATACGCATTTCCACAACTTCAGTTCGACCAACCAAATGTTTTCTTCCAACAAGATGGTGACCCTCCTCACAGGACGTTAACAGTCCGAGATGCGCTTAATGCTGAATTCCCTAAAAAATTGTTATGCACATTTTATGATTATCATGAAATGTAAAAAGTAATTTACCTACGTGTGACTTGATTTATTTTTGAAACATTTTTTTAATCAATTTCAAAATTTTATTTGAATGTCATCATTTTTTATTAAAATTAAAAATTTCATAATTTAGAACAGCTAAAATTACTCACTTAGGATTTAATTTGATTTATTTATTTTAGTGTGTCATTTTTAACTACCAATAGATGTATAACATAGTTAAATCTATGATGTCAATATATTTTTGAACCGTAATCTATGAAAAAGATAGGATTTTTTTTACTCTAGTCTTTTACGTCGGCTGCGATTAATGGTGTTTAACAATCGGCGTTTGTTCATTTGTTGGAAACAATGAAGGTTGTATTGTTACTCGGCACTATGGAAACGGGCATGGAGCAGGAGGAGTTAGCATTTTATATACAGAGTGCTTTTGAAAAGGATGTCGTGAGATGCCTAGTGATGTTCTGCACCTTAAAATAAACACAAGTTTCCTCATAGGTTTTGTAGAAAATACATTCCTTAAAGGAGTAAACAGGTCATAAAGTTTGGTTAAATTCCGCCCATAAACATAAAGAGAAATAAGAGAAGGAAATACGCTTCCTTTATCCAGCTGATTATGGCTGCTCCAATCATTTATTCAACAAAACCAACCACATTTGCATGTTCTAATCCACCACGGCGACACAAAATAGTTGAATACTACCACCACGGTTTGTTGTTTTGTCGTTTCGGCCGTCTAGGGACCACGTAAATTAACACTCATGATTTCCTATGATGTTTTTATGTTAAATGAATTTTTAAAAGGGGAATCGGTATGGTATGTACCTGATTTATTTTTGAATTGTTAGTTCCAGAGTATGAACTAACAATGATGAAAGGACGATAATGAAAAGGGGACAAACACAAACATCTGTGCCATCGGCGGGATTCGAACATGCGAATCGCTATTTTGAGAACGGCAAAGACCTGTGCCTAAACGCTCTCGGCCACTGAGCCGGCACCCATTTTAATATGTCATCGCCAAATTTTTATTTCGTGCTTAACTTTTGAAGGTGAGTGTATAACTGAGTACGAGACTAAAAACTAAAATGTCCTTTGCTATAGTAATATCAAAGGTGCAAAATTCATATTACCTACTGTCCTACATTATCTAAATTTTAAAGAAATTGAGACTGCTATCTCAGGAAATAAACAATGAACTTTCATGTAACTAATATGGCAAAACTGTGATATAAGCTTATTACAGAACAGTACATAAAAGAAACATGACTCAAGATTACAGGGCAATTACTGTATATACCGGAAAATTAATTATACAAGATAACACGTTAAACAATAGAGAGTTTAAGTTACACGTTAACGTGAAACGCGACGTCCGTGTGCAACGTCATCGATGACGAATTTAACGTTCACATTCATTGTCCATAGAAGTTAAGTTTCACGTAACGTGCCTCGGACGTTTTTATTATGTGATCAGGGTTTTCTGTTTTCTAAACCATAGCCTACAACAATGATCAGTACTTTCTTCTATTGTTGTAGGCTCTGCATTAACAATGATACTACAAATTAGTTTTGTAGGACCTTAAAATAATTAAAAATACTGTATATTTATATGTAAATACAGTACATTAAAAAAAATAAATGCATAAAGCAAGCCATGTTTCTTTAATTTAACTGTTCATATTATTTT
>JAHWFO010049882.1:0-25497 GCA_023313115.1 Rhysida immarginata
AGTTAGCAAATGGATGACCTTAAATTTGGGGGTCAAAGTCAAATTTGTGTGTGGCAATGAATCCCCCCCCCCATTTACCTATAAACCACACTCGTTAGATCTCGCCTACCTGGCAGCTTTGAGATATCTACCATGTTACAGACTTTTTGAACACCCTGTATAATAATGAATTATTTCTATGCTATATAAAGCAAAGATAAAGTAAAAGGTTTTTATTTTAGTGATTAAAAAATGAGTTTTTTTAAATAACTTTCTATTAAACATTACTTAATACAGTGCAGCCCCTCTACGTCGCAGAACTTGGGAGCCAAGATTTCACCGCCCGAGATATCGCGAGTTTGCTGGTCCATGGCAAATGGCACCATCTTAAATAATGATACTATGTTTAAATGACAATAACACATCCATTTCATCTTTAATAGGTTTTTAATAAAAATAGAAGAAAAAAAACAAAAAAAACTACGAATCATAATTTATGATGAATTTTGAACAAAAGAATTCATTATTAATTGCTTCACTGATTCCCTCTTTTTCTTTTGGGCAATTTCTAAAATTGCTTTTAAATGTGATGCATGTATCTTGTCAATATTTGCAGGCTCAACCCATTTTAATGCTGTTTGCAGTCCAGAGATAATAGATGTAAGTTCGGTTGGTTGGGGGGAGGGGGGGAATGGCTCATCATCATCTTCGTCATTGCTTTTAGCCTCCTTAACAATTTGTACTCAAGGGCAGGTTTAAGGCAAAATACTTGTGCAAAGAAAAAAACCTGATCGAAGTAGCCCTACTGCATCCACAAAAACATAAGACAACTGAAAGACTGCGATAAATTGATTGCCTCAAAAGATGCTCGTTCAAAGAGCCAATGAGAACATTTTTAAATAGCTCACTCTTCCCAGAGCTAATGACTAACATTGTTAGATGACTTGCCTTCCTCATGTACGAACACTAGACTCCACTTATAAGAGCTGTGGATATAAGAGTAGACCGGATTTAAGAGCAGTTTTCTCCCTCCCATTGAAAAAAAAACCAATCGGGATCCAGCCATTGACCGCTACTTACCTTATTTCATGACATCAGAAATCGCAAAATAGAGGGGCTGCACTGTATATTTGATACCTGATATATGTATTTTTTGAAACTCCCCCTCCTTCCCCATATCCAGTCCTGATTTTAGAACTGAATAAATTGGTCACCTTAATAAAAGCTTTATAACACCAACATTAAGTAAAATCAGGCTTGGACCCAATTCTAATTTCTCAGCTGCTCACCAGGTATAGGACCATTCAGTTGACACCAAGCGACTATTTGGTTGCGAGTATTTCACCCATGAAAAAATCACGGGACCAACAGAAATATTATTACAATGCATAAATCAGCTCTTCTAGTGGAACTATACACTCAAAATAGCAATGTCATGATGTGCTACCTCCTCTCGGTGCTCAAAGAAAATTCACACTAAATTCTAGTGGTTACCACAGAAGAGAGATAAGATTACCATAGAGCTCGCGAAGCCCTCACTATCTCCTTGTGCCACTCCTCACAACAAGTTCCTCTTATAGAGTATTATAATATATATTCCTGAAAATGCTAAACGACAGAGCCTTTAAATTGTAAACAGTGTCACTTCACTCTCATCTGTTCACAAATCGCAGTTGGCTATTTCACCTCGATGATAGCATCTGAAATTGCTCACAGTGGAAACAAATGCACTCTCTATCTTATTTCTCCTCTATGGTGGTTATGAGACACTCGCAATTATTATTGTTAAAATTTATAATAAGAGTTATAAATGCTTCATCCGAAATTCATCCAATTCATATGAGGATAATTCATACCAATCAACCCTGCATACACCAAATGAAACAGAAAACCTTCAGAATTTATGAGGCTATAAAGGTTGAAGGACACGGGTGACTTTTGATGCACAAGTTTTTAACAAAATAAGTAGAGAGGATTAAGAAGGATTAGGAAGGGCAGAATATATAGGGTGACAATAAATTATGGCAACAGAAATGGTCGCGTCCAGGCACGAATATATTAAAGCGCCACCAAATAATTTTTAATTCATTGCAATCACTGCATGTTCTTGGGCAAGTTGTCCGTGTTTCAACTTATTATGAGTTAACTGATGTGTGTTTTGAAATATCAAGTAAACAAGGTGCAATTTTGGAGCTGTTTCGTCAAGGAAAGCGTCAATGTGAAATTGTTTGTTTGCTCAATGTTCGCAGAGACGTCGTCTCCAAAGCGGTCAAACGGTTCAAAGAGCTTGGCCATGAAGGCGACCGTCCAGGAAGAGGAAGAAAGTGTACCACCAACACGTCCAGGAACCGCAAAATCATCAGAAAGCGAGTCCAGCAAAATCCGAGGGTCTTAATGAGACAAATCGCTCATGAGACCGGAATCAACCACGAATCGGTGCGGAAAATGGCAACAGAGGAACTGAAACTCAAGCTCTACAAGGTTCAAAAAGTCCAGCTCCTCACAGACGTAAACAAGCACGTATGGCTCCACAGATGCCGCCAACTCAAACGTCGGGCCGCAGGTGAGAAGCACATCCTCTTCACAAACGAGAAGCTCTTCACTGTGGAGCAGGCACACAATCACCAAAATGACAAAGTGTGGTCAGCAGAGGCACCCGGCACCTCTGCAGTCATCGAACGTCGCCAAAATCCGCAGTTCATGATGGTCTGGGGTGGAATTTCTGCCAGTGGCAAGACACCCCTCGTTTTCGTGGACCAAGGAGTCAAAATCAACTAACAAGTTTACCGTCATGACATTCTCGAGGCTGTGGTACTTCCTTGGGCTCGGCAGCATTTCGGCAATGCGGATTGGACCTTTCAACAAGACTCTGCACCAGCTCACAGAGTGAAAATGACACAGGAGTGGTGCAAGAGCCATTTTCCGGATTTCATCACATCTCAGCAGTGGCCGGATCTCAATCCGATGGATTACAGCGTATGGTCAATCTTGGAAGCCAGGACCTGAGCTAAACGCCACAACAGTTTGGAGTTGCTGAAGAAGTCCCTGCACCAAGAATGGGACAGACTGTCGCCCGACAACTTGCGGCCCATTGCTGAAATTTTCAAGATACGTTTTGTGCTTTGTATTGCCGCCAAAGGAGCCCACTTCTAAACCGAATGAACATGTTATTATCAAGGGACCATGTTCTATTTATTAGTTACCAATTGCTTTACTTTTCGTTTTTTGGATTAAAAAATTTGTACGCAATGAGTTGCCATAATTTATTGTCACCCAGTAAAGTTTGCAATCCCCTATCTGACTTCAAGAACGTTGCAAAATTACTCAGCAATATTTAAACTTCCGGGTGTTCAACCCAAGAGACAGAAGGGGGTTAATTTACTATTCATAATCCTCTGTTGTTAAAAAAAAAAAAAAAACATGCAGTTTTTTGCCAGTGTGATCAGCCTTAAAGCCAAGGACAAATTAAGCATGGGGATCTATTGCCAATTTTTCCAGGGTGGCAATTTCCACAAATTATCATAATGCAGTATATCCCATCAGTTCATCCAGAGAAGGTGTGTCAAATGCCTGGTTTGCCATATTAACTTAAATGCTAAAACTGAAATTTATGAATGCAATGCAGAGAATTTTTTTTTTTTTGAAATTTGTATTTCACCACGGGATTAGATAGTTAATGCAACAACAATATAACCTCTGAAAGGTGCAGAGTCAGACAGATGCAATATCTAAGTTTTTATATTCTGTGATTTTAAAAAATGAACTTACAGACCGGTCCTGATTTAAAGTTACTTCCTCAACTTTAGTTTTAAAATGTGGCATCCATGGTGGATCGACTGAAGGGGATGCATCAATACCTATCTTAGGGGATGGAAGAGTAAAATCAATGCCAGGTGGTGGAACTTTGAAGTTATTATGAGCATTGTCTTCCATCCTAGGCCATGCTTGGTAACGAAATCTCCAAAGTATCTGAAATCTAATGAAGTAATTTTAATCCATCCATAGTAATCGTATTACAGTCCATGCAGTCACAGTCACATGCTTTAAGAAAATTAAATTTTAATACACTATAAAAATATTAACAATGTCCATGCTAACCTAACTGTAACTATCAGCTAAACAAGCCTATTGCTATCGCTGCTCTTATTGCACACACTGAGCAGCAATGCTGTTGCGAAGTGTCTTTTTGGACCTCTATGACCTCATTTGATAGCCTAAATGGCAGAGCAAGACCTCCGAATCAAAAGTCAGGAATCCTCCTTACCCTGAAACCATCAAAAACATGTAAGGATTGCCCAAATGATTAATGGACACGATCTGAATATGTAATACCTTTATTTGAAATTAAAAGTAATCACCATGAGGCACTGGTCCCATTGTTTACACAGCAGATGAATTCCTTGGCATAGAAGGATTGTGGTCATTTTTTGGAAAGTCTTTTACTGCATCCTTCACGTTTTCAGAACAAGTAGGAACACGCATTGTCATGTAGAAGGATCACCTGTTGTGAGAGAAGACCTGGGCATTTGTTTTTGAATGATTGCCAAGTTTCGTGAGAGTACTGCATTTCTTTGGCAGAAAATCGATCAGCAATGGTCCATGATGATCGAAAAAAAAGGTTAACATCGCCTTCCCTGGACGGATCCAGTTTTACAGCTCTTTCTTTTAATGTTTGCTGTATACGAACAGATGAAGTCATAATTTATACATTCCAGTATACGTCTAGAATCTACTAGCACATTACTTCACTAGAGCACTTTTGTCGCTGCTGTAGTTATGATGCTATGGGATGTGTCCACTTTTCATTTGAGCAATCCTCATAGATAAACACACATTTTGAGTCCAGATGGTGAAATTTTGCCTTACCTTTTCAAGTCTTTAATCACTAAATTATTGAACTGTTCATGTACTTATTTTAATGATTTCAGGATAAGGAGGTTTCTTCACCTTTAAATCAAGGCCTGCTCTGTCATATGGGCTATCAAGTGACTTCATAGAAGTTCTTAAAGGCACTTTATAACAGTATTGCTGTTGAGTGTCTGTGATAGCTCAATTGGTTAGAGCAGCAATAGTCATAGTTCCTGATTAGAGTACAGAATGCAGAATTTTTCCTTCCAAAAGGAAATTATTTCTAAATTATTGCAGTGTTTTTCTTCAAGTTATTAACTTATTATTTATTTCTATATGTATTATTAAACGATTATTAAGCTATTAAGAAACATATTTAAGTTTCTTATTGCCTTAACTTACAGAAATACGCACTTAGGAAAAGCAACTATCGGTTTATTTTACAAACCTAAGAACTGCATTCACCCTTTGATTAACATCTTCATGTTGCAATTCTCGACGCATTAAGCGTACAGCTTGGTCAGGTGCTTTTACTGATGATAAAATGAACATAACAGCTAGACAAGTGAAAAAGAACATTAGTCTTATTGATATAGGAATTTAAAACTCGATTTTCAGAAGTATTTAATAAACAGATTTAAGAGTTTTAAAAGTTATTGTATAAGCAGCAATGAAAACTGAAAGTTTGACCAAGATTCAGTAAGACCTCTTTCATTTTTCATATTTTAATATTCACATTAAAAAAGAAATATTCATTTATAGCAGACGAATAAAAAGTCCCGGAACGGTCTAATATCTCGAAAAATACATGTCTTGTCAAAAAAAAAGAAAAAATACGTGTCAAATATTTTTTGAATGCTATTTAATAGTGCCAAAATTAGCCTCCTCACCCCTCGAAGAGGGTAGGTGGAGGCTCTTTGAAATTTCAAATGGGAACTTCCAATTTTTATTTTTATTTTTTGCAGATTCGGATTCTATGGAAAAAATTACATTAATTTTCTCAAAAATCTTTTTAAAATCTTTTTAAAATCTTTTGAAGATGGCGCTGTAATTGCAAAAACGTCAAACTAGTGAGAAATCGTTGGACAAAGATGGAATGGTCAAAAAAAGTATGTTAAATAAACGTTAAGGAAATCTTTTGATAACACTGATTTAGACCATCACTGTTAACAGCATTTTATCATGATAATGGGAGGGCAATTAATAGAAACAAAAACAAATACTTAAGGAAAGCACTTTGTAGACAATTCCTGATTGTACTTATTACCTGCACTTCCAGCCAGTTCCTGATCACTCTCCAACAATAATTCCCATGCCACAGGTAAAATATCAACTAAGACGTCTTCACTAAGAATCACTGCTCCTTTTATCAATAGGGAAAGAGAACTATGGAATAAATTCTGAACCTGTAAAGATATATTTAAAAAAAAAAAAAAAAAAAAAAAGAGGTGTGTATGACCAAGAAAATAAAGTGACAATAAGCCATAAAAATGTTATTATAATACATTTCTTTTGCCTTTCTTCGTCTATCTACGAGGGCATATTGAAAAGTAATGCCTCCATGGCTGTAACTTTTTTATTTTTTTAACCGATTTTCAAAATTCTTTTTGTATCTGATACTTACATTTGTCCTCTATGTAATGCACTATTCACTTTTCGACATAGTCCCCATTCCTTTCTACGCATTACACCAACGCGTGGACTAGTTAGGTGAACCTGTCGGAGAGGGATTCCGGGGTTGTCATCGACACGAGGATTGAATGGCAGCTTTGGATCCTCTTCTGCAGCACGATAACGCCCGTCCGCACACGATTGCCACACATCATAGGGGGTTGCAATGCCTACAGTTCAAAGATGAAAAACTGCAGTTCAAAAATGAAAGACTTTGCACCTTGCGACTTTCACCACTTCCCAAAGAGGAAAGAGCACCTTAAGGGCCATGAGTTGCGTTCTGACGACGAGGTGAAACCTGCCGTTTGGTCCTGGTGTCGACAACAACCCCGGAATTCCTCTCCAACGGGTTCACCCGACTAGTCACGCGTTGGCGCAATGCGTGGAAAGGGATGGGGACTATGTCAAAAAGTGAACAGTGCATTTCATAGAGGACAAATGTAAGTATCAGATACAAAAAGAATTTTGAAAATCGGTTAAAAAATAACAAAGTTACAGCCATGGAAGCATTACTTTTCAATATGCCCTCGTAATTTAATTTAGGGAATAATTATTCATTTATATGTAAATTATAAAACTTTGAATTGAATTAATTTCAGGTAAATAATTTATGTATTCATGTATATTATTTTTCAATACAAAATAAAATACAAGATGTATCTAAAAAATTAGGTGAATGAACCAATATCTAAACGGCAACATCAGCTAGGAATGTGCAGATGGGCATGCACACTGAGACATGTTGAGAAAACCACCTGGCATCTAACACAGTAAAATGAAGCAGATATGCCTGCTACAACCAGTAGAATGTAATGAGTGTGAAGACTCGTGTCATAGTGCAATGGAGCAACACCATCAACACTAACTTCTACGAGGTTACTACTCCATTTGAAGAGGACTGACCAGTGAACTTTGCTGCACGAAAATGCACACCTGGGCAATGTGATCCATGTGTGAATTTTCTAGCTAAATAAGGGGTAACTATTCTCGAACATTCACTGTACTTCCCGTATCCGGCACCTGCTAACTTCCGTTTTCCTGCCTTAAGGGAGTCCTGAGAGGCATACATTTTACAGACGTAGCGCACCTCAAAGGACGTGAGATATGAATGCTTCGAACAATTCCAAAAAACGCCTTTGCTAACATTTTTCAGCAGCTTTGCAAACATTGTCAAAAGTGTATTATGGCCAATGGAGATTACTTTGAAGGTCAATAAAGAAAGTTTGTTTGTATCTTATGTTTTCTTTGTTTTCTGATACCATTCACCAAACTCTTTAGACACACCTTGTATTGTAAACATGTATCTGAAATTTTCAATTTCATTTTAAGAAATGAAAATGCTTTTCATATTATTCCTACAAATCTTGGTATGTGCCTTTTTCATAATTTTTTATTCAAATTAATAACAGAGAACATTTTACACTAAAAAATATTTACTTTCATTTATTCCCAAACTAGTTGTTTACTGTAGAATACAAATCCTTAGATAATTTGCAAGGGAAGGAAAATTCCTCGATTAATTAGTACAGAGTATCTATTGCATAGACAACAAAATGTGAATCTTTGCCATTATTCATTTGACATTTGTAATTTAAAGGCAACTGTTGAGTTGAAGTAGAAAAACATTCTCAAATTAATACTAATTTCGAATTTTTTTAAAGAAAAATAAAGAGTATTTGCCTGATTTTTTAAATATTTCAGAATTAGAGGCTGCTCTTTTGGTTTTGTTTTCTTGCTTTTCTCTTCTTCTCTCTCATCTTGATCTTTATCGGTTAAAGTTTGTTCCACTAGAATAAAGGGTATACATAAATAAACATAATTATAGAATAATTTAAAGCATTAAAACTGTATCAAAAAGTCATAATTGTATAATATGTACAGGGTGATTACAAAAGAATATCCCAACTTTGTAAGGTTATATTTCTGCAACCAAATGATTTAGAGCATCTTTCTAAGAACTGTTGTAAAGAGAAAGTTCTAAAGTTTTATTTGGATCCTGAGAGATGTCGCTAGGAGCACCATCATGAAAATGGGAATGTGTTGTTTTTTTCTAAGTTTGCATAAAGATGGCAACCACCCAGCAGAATGTGAAGGCTTTCTTCTTATTGAATTTGCTAAAACTGAATCAGTTACAACTGTTTAACGTGTGTTTTGCCGCAAGAAGCCCTAATCTACCCCCGCTGCGAATTTTTTCTGCGGGCATATATAAAAGATCAATTTTGTTTTCCACCACTGCCAGCTGACACTGATGAACTCAAAACCAGAACACCGATCTATAACACCGAACATGCTAAAAAGTGTATGGGATGAGTTTGATTTCCAAGTAGATATATTCGGGCTTCTCATGGTGGTCATATTGAACATTTATGAACTTTAGAATGTAGTCTTTGAAGTGACTGATCAACCAAGGTTGTAAGTTTTTTTGTTTGGTAAATACGGCCTTTCAAAGTTTGGGATATTCTAGAATTCACTTTTGCAATAGTATTTTGCCAAGGGAAATTGAGGAAAAAAAGTAAATTAAATTACTGCATACAGCATTATTGTATAGACTATAATCTGCTGTAATATACCAGTATATTGCATATATGCTAGCTTCGTTGAAGTCACCCCACCCCCACTCCTGGCCATTGCAAAAAAATTGTCACAACAAAGTCGGATTATTATACAAATTTAACTTTTATTTTGCCTAATATGCACATTATATTCCGTAAATTACGGTATTTCAGGGACCACAAGATCTTGAACCAGTAATATGTGTGAATAATGTTTTCTAAATTGCTTTTAACCAATATCAGAGGGAACCTCTACTCCACAAGGAGATTTGAAATACCGGATACGTATTTTGGCTACCAAATAGCCATCTTCAGCAATGAGAGACAAAAGTCAACTATGTCTTTGACATTTTATCTCTCATCGCTGAAGATGGATACTTGGTATCTGAAATACGTATCCGGTATTTCAATTCTCCTTGTGGATTAGAGGTTCCCTCCGATTTTGGTTGTTCCGTTCCACAGGTTTTGCTTAATTTTTTTTTTAAACTGCTTTTGTTTTCACAGCAAACAACAATTTCTTTATCCTTAAACACCTCATAGCTATAACTTATAGCTCAGAGTACCAGTATGTGTTCAAAGTGGTGACTACTAGTCTCAATACGTACATGCATTACAACAGTGCATGAAATTTTTCCATACTTTTTCAAATATCTCTGGTGTCTCTTGTACAGGAGGTCAGCGCCTGGCAAGTAATATTGTTATTGTCCACATGAACATAGACATCAACAGTGAGTGAGTAGATGCACGATCATATAGCAGCCACATTCTCTCACGGACAACAAGATTTCTAACGATAATTGTTAAAAAGAACGAAGACTCTCTTATGCAGCGATTATTGAAAATAAAAAGCTCATAGACAGAGTTATCTCCATTCTCATCTCATGAAATTGATAAATGCATGTTCTCACTTAATAATTCTTACCATCTAAGGTTTTCAGAATGCAAATGGTCTCTTATGATCAAAACTTTAATATCAACCATCTCAGCCTAAATAAATTTTGAACTATAATGCCTACATTAAGAAATGCCAATTAATGTTTTAATTTTTTAATAATTTTAGATGAATTTACCTATTGTTTCTCTAGCTAAATGTGTCATACTGCCTGGTCTTGAACGCATTGTGCCCAACATACTTATGTCTACATTTTTATCAATTCTATCCATGTTTTTACCAAAACTTTCTTTTCTTTTAACTGGTGAGCCAGATGCAAGTTGATTGGATGTCTGGGAAAAAATCATTAATTTAAAAAAAAGAAAAAATTATCAGCATTAAAAAAAAAATTACAATAGCCTATTAAATTTAATAAATTAGAACTGGAGTTAATGCTCCAACATAAGTTAAATAAATTAAAGTAAGAAAAAGAAGAAACAGTTCTAAAAATGCAATATGGTAGACTTTGTTATAGCCAAGGCATTTTCTTAACAATACCATTATCATGATTATAAAGAATACAGAGCAAAACCTAATAAATACCTATTAAAGGAGGGGTGCAAGCATTGTTAAAGCATGCCAGATGGAAGGGAGCGGCCTGAATGACAGTTATTACAAGCAAGATAGGCCAGTAATGTGCTGAGAGATTTGTAAATACTGTACATTGGTTTTTGTTATAATTAATTAAAACGTCCACTAGGGGGTCGTTGCCAAACTTCATTTGGTTATTTAGTAATTTAGCAGAATCATTTTTCAAACATTTTAATTTCAACAACTTCATGGGTAGGATTTTCTTATGATCTTTTTGTAACAAACGATTGACTTGTGGTGGCAATTTTTGATAAGATTATGGGCATGGGCTCCATTAAAGAAGTTACGAGGTAATAAAAAGTAAAAATTTGTAATTCACTTGAATTTTCGATTATTCACCTCTCAGCGCTGAATTCAGGTAAATTACAAATTTTTATTTCTAAGTGTTCTAAGTTCTCAGCATCATGGAATTTTTTGGAAGTTGTGTGTAAAAATTTTTTTTAATTTTTTCGTATGAGTTAATACAAGATATTTCACTAATTAAAAAATACTATAATTCAAAAATTTTACAAGTGAATGTTGTCACCTTCAAATTAACACCCATGTGAAGCTATACAATGGTTCCAATGGTTTTCCACTCATCACATCTGAACTGGAAGTCTATTCTATAAGATTGTCAAAAGCACTCATCATGGCTTTTCAGATATCCTCAATGGTCCTAAAATGATTCCTCTTGAGGTGGGATTTGTGTTTGAGGAACAAAAAGAAATCACACATCAGGTCAGGGCTGTAGGGAACACGTGGAAATGCTGTGATATTTTTTTGGCCAGAAATTCACCGAGATGTGACGGAGCGTTGTTGTGATGGAAGATTTCTGTAACCTCAATTCATGAGCAATCAGTCTGACGTTCAAAAGCCTGTCTGTGTCTAAAGCAGCTTTCACAAGGATAACATTTTGAACAAGTCTTGAAGACGGAGAGCATCCACCACTTGATGAGAATGCAAAACACAGCTGTGATTCCTTTAACAGTTTGGATTCAACTAGCAATGGTCAGAATATTTACCAGAGATTCCCTTTCCACTCATCAACATGTGCAACTGGCCGTGGAGGCCTTTAACACAGCAAAAAAAAAAAAAAAATCACTCATTACTAATAAAATCTTTATGGAAACATTTATGTGGAATAGTGGTTTCTTTCCTTCCTTTCTTGTTTATCACTCATTACTTTTAAGACACACCTCATATATCAATCATTCATTATGACAAAGATATAACAAAATCCATGAGGCTACGGAAATTCAAAGGAAATTCAAAAATATTTGAAAAATTGTCCTGCCAAGTTACATACAAAAAAAAAAACTGGAATTTTGGAAATTTTTCCCCCCCCCCCCCCATTCCTGCTATCATTGGATGTGTTTTTTCATTTTTTGACCTGTTTTTTCTTTTTCTTACTTTAATTCCAACTGCAATATTGACCATGATGCCGTTTCTAAAGAAATTAACATAAAAAATGTATAAATTACTTTTCGTGTCATTTTTTTCTCTTTTTTTTCTTCTTTTTCTCTCAATTTATCTTTAATGTTTTCTTGATGTTTCTCAAAACCAAAATCATCACCGTATATCTATATATAAGAAAATGGTTTTAGTTAATAATAATTGGTTAATAGTCTTATATTAAAAAAATATTAAAATAATCTTAATTTAAATAAGAAATTTACGACCTTTCGAACAGCTTTTATTAAGCGAGAGCATGCTCGCATTTGTCGACGGTAACAGTTTGGATGACAGTATTGTTGATGAGTACAGGTGTAGTTGAATGTATTTGATAGTTGCACAACCACCTTCATTAACATAAATCCATATAAACTGGCAAAGTTACAAATCCATAATCAAATTCTACACCAAAAAACAGGAAACTCACTTTTAGCCAAGGCATATGTCTAACGAGGGTATTATCATCACTCTCGGGAATTTCGTTTGGACTGTCCGGAGCTTGTTCATCACTTAAAATGCCTGGAGATTCTTCACCGCTAGCATCTGCATGCTCGCTTGTATCAGATCTATCAGATATTGCACTGACTTTTCGCTTAGATTTTATGCTGTCAGAACGCCGCAAAAATGCTAAAATTAAGTGAATATAGTTAACTTCTCATCCTGCATTAAAAATATAAACTATATTTAGCTTTTGAAACTTACGATCATCTTCCTCGACTCTGTCTTTGATCTTCCCACTCTTTCTCAATTTAAAACTACGTCTTTTAAAACTTGCATTATGTGGAGCTGCAGCAGGCGATGGTCCTCCTCTTCGTAACAAATGAGCTCTTCCTTGAGCCAAGCGTCTACCTTTGAAATTATAATCAAAAGGATTAAGAATCAGTACAAGTTATTCTGCAATTACTGTTTTCATTTTATGGGAGGGTAAACAGATAAACAAGTTATTCTGCAATTACAGATAAACAGAGGGTTAGATGTCTGTTTATCTGTAAAAATCTTAAGCTATTATAATAGCTTAAATGTTATCATTTTACAAAATTCATCAATATGAAAACTATACTGTATTTTTCGGACTATAAGTTGCACTTTTTTTCAAAAATTTTGGCTCTTGCAGGGTCCTGTGACTAATACAGCAAATGTGAATTATACATGAAATTTACATGAAAATTCAAATATTTTGTCTCGATATCTTAAAAAGATCGGCTAGTAGCTAACAGTGAAGAAAGTGCGGAGTAGTGATAAGTTCCTTGGCTGATATCATTAAAACTAGTCACATTATGTTCTGCATTTATTACTGTGTCAGCTCTAGTTAAAGAGTAATAATTTTGCTTTACTGGATTTCATGTAGAAACACAGTCTCCAAACTACTTTGCTGGCCAACACTACAACTGAGAAAACCCGAAAAATGTTGCCGCTAAAACAAAGCAGAGAGTTTATCATTCGTTATTAATTATGTTTACTCAGGAGTTACGGAAATCAAAGGATTATTTCTCTTAAATAAATTGTAGAATGGTTTAGGAGATTTTTTTTTATCGTGCCATATAGTGCGACTTATAAGTATCATTTTTTCCCATGATTTCTCTTGAATTTTCGCTTGTGTGAGTTATATAAAGGTGCGACTTATAGTCCAGAAAATATGATAATTATTTCCAATATGAAAACGCCTTATAAATATTTCCAATGCAAATTTAAAAAATACCTTTTTTTTCCTCAGTAAATGCGTCTTCTTGCATAGTCAAAGTGGTATTACTACTGTTCACTGATTCAGCATCTGCTTCGTGAAGGACAAAACTGATCTTGCGCTCATTTTGAAACCCACCTTGTTAAAAAAAAAAATATAAGATCACATTTAAACAAAAAAATCAATAATAATCATCTATATATTAATATGTGAACGTCTAAATTGGGGAACATTTTTGGGGTATTTATTATAAAAGGAGGGGAATGAAACTTATTTCATTCAAATGGTACTGTACCATAGAGGCGCAGGAAAGAAACAAAACAAGAAAAAACAAACAAGTCTCTGCGACCACAATTAGCGGAGATATTAATTATAAACATATACCGATAAGATGATAATAGATACTAATAGATGGCATCCTATGTCCATCAGTGAGAATTCAATTCAATTCCTTGATTCAATTGCAGTGTTTATATTTCAATTTTTAAAGTAAACAAAAAAAAAAACGAAAAAATAAAGAAGAACGCTAACGGGTCAGATTGAAAGGCAGAATAGACAACATAATAGAAATAAAGCCGCACAGGTCAAAATCAGTAATGATAATTCTATTGTTGGTTTGAGAAATGTATTTCAATAATATTCGTAGCTACAATTCATCATTTACACAATTGGTTGCAGACACAAATGGTCGAATTTCAAACACAGGCGATACTAGTTATTATTATTCAAGTCATGGGAAAGTAATGTCGGTCTGACACTTTGAGTTTTGACTAATGATTTAGCCAGAATTAAGAAATTCATGGTGAATCAATCTAGCCATTGACCACCAAACTGTTAGCATAACCTTCTTGGGATGAAGGTCACGTTTGGCGTTTTTGTTGGAGGAGCATCACTCTGTACCCATTGTCCTAAACATTGGAAATTGTCAAACAGGATCCATTTCTCATCACACTTCACAGTTCAATATAGAAAAGGGTCAGTTTTATTTCATAAAATGAGTGAGGAACAAATGGACAAACATTGTGTTTGTTGTCTTTGCTCAATCCACTTTACAAATTTGTATTAAATGTTTACAAATAATTGTATAATCAATTCTAAGCCTGCAAGTTGTACAGGGTGCGCCAGAGAAACTTACTTATTTGAAAAAACTCCCGAGCGGTGAGTTGGGTGGGTAGAGGGGTGATAGGGGGCGCTATTGGAGGGGGAAGTCCCCAAGTTTGTTTCTCTCTCCAGTCAGTTGCCATCATGCTCTGGTCTAGAGAACAGCGGGCTTTCGCCGTCGAGAGCTTCTTTTCTAACGGTTGCTCACTTGCTGCTACGCAACGTGCCTTCCGCGCTCGCTTTGAAATTCCTCCTCACAGACTTGTTCCTGGCCGTAATTCGATTCTGTCGTGGGTTAACTCATTTCGAGAGTATGGAAGTGTCGCTAAACCCAGAATTGGACATCAACGGACCACCAGAACTCCGGAAAATGTCGAAAGAGTAAGGCAGTCAGTTCTGCGTTCTCCTCGGCGTTCGGCTCGCAAACACGCAGCTGCTTTGGGAATTTCTGACACCACTGTTCGACGAATTCTCCACCAAGACCTTCAATTTCATCCCTATAAATTGGCTGTTGTGCAAGAATTAACTGAACGTGATTTTGTTGCCCGTCAAAATGCATGTGAAATGCTGCTTGACAACCTGCCTGAAGACGCGGTCGTTTTTTCCAGTGACGAGGCTCACTTTCACATTTCCGGCTGCGTCAACAAGCAAAACATGCGTTATTGGAGTGGTGAAAATCCGCGTGAACTTCACCAGAAGCCACTTCATTGTGAACGAGTAACCGTATGGTGTGCAATATCGGTAATGGGAATAATTGGTCCTTATTTTTTTGAGGAAAACGAACGCGCAGTTACTGTGAATGCAGCTCGGTACAGAAACATGATCGAGGAATTTTTTCTTCCACGCCTCGAAGAAATGAACGTTAGGGATGTTTGGTTTCAGCAAGATGGAGCCACAGCACACACAGCACGAGACTCGATGAATTTTTTGCGGCAACATTTCCCCGACCGCCTCATCTCTCTCAGAGGCGATCTCCCATGGCCGGCTCGCTCTCCAGATTTGGCTCCATGCGATTTTTTTTTATGGGGCTATTTGAAATCCCTGGTTTATGTCGATCGACCACGGACAATAGCTCACCTCAAGAACAACATTCGCGATGCCATTGCCAACATACCGATTGATATGCTGCAAAGAGTGGACACGAACTTCAAAAATCGACTTAATCAGTGTATGCGCAATGGGGGTCGCCATTTAAACGATGTAATTTTCAAGACTGTATAAAAAAAAAATTGGGATATTGTATTCTCAAATAAAAAAAGAATTAAAACAATAACTGAAGTACTTTGGTTTTTATTGACCTTTCAAATAAGTAAGTTTCTCTGGCGCACCCTGTATATCAATTTCTAATGGGCATTCAAAGTAAGGTTTATACTTAAGGTTTATATCGATGGATTTAAATTTTTTGAACCATCTTTAACCTCATGATCAGAAATTAAGTTGCATGTTTCGTTCACCTTATCAGAGCTTGAACTCGTATAACAAACATACCTGAATCTAGTAAGATATCAAGGCAGCTTCAATCAACAATAGCACAAAATTAATCAACAGAAATGAGCAAACTGTGCACAAATGTATTCATTCTTCACGTATTGGCTGTTATATGACACGCCATTATCTTAGTATTCTTTATGGTTACTGTTTTAGCACATGAATTCGACTTAATGGTCATATTTCTGAAAACAGAATTTGAAGAGTTAATCCGTTTTCAAATTATCGTGCAAACGGCAGACGGCCGGATAAACAATACATTTGCAGTAAGACTGCAGAATAAACGTGGACACCATATTGAAAACTTGTATTTCATGGAAAAAGTTAAGTTTAAATAATCAGGTTGATTGATCTAAGGAGTTTAAATGATTAATTTTAAATTTAAATGTGGGTAGTCTCCTTTTAATGTGACTTTATTTTTTTGTTTTTATTAAATTTTAATTTTACGATTTTCCCCATTAAAAGGAGACTACCCACATTTAAATTCTTTAAATTTAAATTATGAATAACAAAAGAGTAAATAACAATTTAAAAAAATATAAATATAGTAAATTTTTATTTCAGGTACAGAAATTTTAATTGTATCCTACCAAAGAGTGTGAATTTCTACAGAGAGGGGGGATAATCAATTATAAAATTATTTTCTAATTTCAATTATCTCCCAAATTTACCTGGATGTGCTTGATCAGTGATGGAAACAAGACTCTGGACTGAATTATGGGAAAACCACATAGTGCTTAGACCCATGCTCCATCGCCGATTGGTAGGTACGTTCACAGGACCACGTTCTACTGGCCTTTCACGATGAGATAATCTAGAAGTTTTCGGCAGATACTGATGTGTTTCTCGTAGAAATGCAGTAATTTCGAGAAGAACATGAACAGCAACCATTTTCAATGCAAAGGGACAGCTATTTCCTGTAGGATTAACACTCGCTGATGAAGGGATGATAAAGGAAAAAAGCTATCATCCTATCATTTTTCACAGCCTGTCTCATTAAATAATGCAATGCCAGTTTTCAAGAAACATTTAAAATACATTTAAATTACAATCAACTGAAGGCAATGTAGGTTGTAACAAGGGAAAATTTTGAATCGTGTAAGCGCATTGCAAAACCAGACTTGTTGTATTCAACATAGCATAAAATAAATTACTATGAGCGTAATTTTATGTACAATGAGCCACAGGCAATGGAAATATTTAAGTTCAAAACTGAAGTTTCTGACCCACATTACTAATGCCTTGAAGTTGGGCTGATTGTCGGGATCTAGACCAGTGTTTACTAGAACAGCCCACAAACAAATTGTCTCATCATAAATTCTGCCTCCTCAGCAATGTTGCTAGATTATTTGGCAGAATTGTGATTCTGCGTTCCAGGAAATAGTGCCACCAATGTTATGGGCTAATTAGAGGTAATGCTATGTGGAATGCTGGTTTTTAAAGAAAATTTTAATTTATGTGCTAAAACTTAAAAAAATGTCAATTTTTAATAACAAAAATATTTATTGCAATTTCATTTTGAAATCAACAATTTCTGTTACTTCTTCTTTGTGGAATGTAGAATACATACGAGGGGAAGACAATACGTATGTTACAAATGGATATAGAAACGAAACAAATATGAGTACTGATTTGAAAACTTCTTTTATTTCTCCACATAATCTACCTGTATATTGAGACACTTGTCCTATCATTTCACAAGCCCTCAAAACCAGCAAAATAAAATTCTTAGGACTTCTGTCTGAACTAAGTGGTGACTTCCCTTTGTACAGCTTCATCGTCAGCCGAAAGATGATGTTTAAGAGGACCGAACAAATGGAAGTCGTGAGGAGCAGTCAGAGCTATATGCTAAGAGGTATGCCCTCGTAATCCCAGAAGACTGTGGAAAGTCCACGATCATTCTCATATAGCCCTGATCTTGCTCCAAGCGACTTCCATTTGTTTGGCCCTCTTAAACATCATCTTTCAGGTGAACACTTTCCCTACAATGAAGCTGTTTGGTCCTCTTAATCGAAGTGACGATGAAGTTACCACCTGGTTCAGGCAGCAACCCAAAGAATTTTATCTTTACTGGTTTTGGGGGACTTGTGAAACGATGGGGCAAGTGGCTCAATGTACTGGCAGATTACGTGGAGAAATAAAAATAGTTTTCAAATCACTACTTGTATTTATTTCATTCGTTTATCCATTTGTAACTTTACTTACTGACTTCCCCTTGTATTTTTGTTGAATTGTCTAAAACTAACGATATTATTTGAAAAAATGGAAGGAAAAATTCTGTGAACTGGATAGATTTTCCTTCTATTTTTTAAAATTACCGTACACTGTTACCAGATGTTTGGAGATTCAGCTCCAGTTTATATTCATTGGAATAAAGTAGGGTCTGGTAATAGCAATATGGTAGCATTTTATTTTTGTTCGATGCATTTCAAGAATAACCTCAACATCAGGAACTATATACACTATCTATGTACATAGTTCTTGATGATGAGGTTATTCTTGAAACACGTCGAACGAAAATAAAAAGCTACCGTATTGCTATTACCAGACCCTACTTTATTCCTTTACCAGCAATACTGACCAAACATGCAATTATTATATTCATTATTTATTATGGTGTCTAAATCTGTTTTACAAGGCTGGTAGTTAATATAGTCAGGGGTGATGCGAAGCGGTAAGCAAAGTAAGCGAGCATGGGGGCGCATTGTAGGATGGGGCGTCAACCAAAGTTGAAAGGACGCATATTTTAGAGATTTGCATGTTTTCACAGGGGCATGGAAGTAGCTAGTGCCGCCACTGAATAAAGTACATCCACGTCACGCATAAGCACACAAATCACTCCATCCAATCACGCCTCACATATACACACAATGCAAAGCGGATGTGTTAAAAACTGATAATCATTTTAAATGTCTTTAGAAAAATGAAAAAAAAATAAGCATAATGCTAAAATCCTTTGCTAAAAGTTTTTATGCTACAAAAATACCATAAATTGCAGAATGCTACATTTACTGCTACAGATGTTTTTGGAGGTTCAAATATGCTACCATAGCATCAAAAAATGCAACATCTGTCAGACTCCTCCTCTGCTTCTTACTTACTGTACTTTAGAGAAAACTTCATCTTCAATTTGTTGGTGCAAATAACGCCAGTTTCTGCACATAAGTTCTGCATAGTTGAAGAGAAGAACATGTTTGAACAGTAGCAAATTTCAATCTGGTAGAGCCTTTGATGGCTTTTTCTGGTTGACAAGTATTGAAGGATCATTATTCCAGTTTTTTCTGTGGCTAATTGCATGTAAAATTTTACGCATAGTCATCTTTTTTACTCTATCAAATGCAAATAAGCCAGGTTTTACAGTGTACTTACATGATTCGAAACATTCCCTTGCAAGCTTTTTTTTTTGTTGTTGTCTACCTTCATCTAGAAAATCTTCCTCTTCATCGCTTAAATGAAGCTGACGTTTTTTCACATCATCAGTAATATTTGAGAGTATATCACTGAATTGAAGGTTTTCTACTGCTAGCAATTCTTCTAAGTGAGAACCAATTGCCTGCATCAATCAAAATTACAAACTCATATAACAACTTAAATAATGACATAATGCTCTAACTGGAAAAAAAAGAGTGAGGGCAAATACTATGAGAATTTAAAATAAAGGCAATTCAGTAACTTAATCTTACAAAAGAAGTGAAAGAACAACCTAGATCAGTGATGCACAGCCACCAGGTTTGAATTGGCCTGCATACTTCAAACTGGTTACTTCATTCAATCTGAATTACGGTAGCTCAGTAAAGTTCCTATCAGGCCAATTGGAATCGTCCAAAGAGAAGACTAGTTCATTTGGCCTGATAGTTATTTCAAATATTTCAGTTATTTATTAAGCATATTTCTATTTTAATAAGTAATATAGATTTGCCTGAACCCACTAGTACTGTATTGTGGCATTCCAATGACTAATCTATTATTATTATTATTGGAGGGGGGAGGGGCAGAAACTCAACAATATGGTTAATATCACATGATACAATAACATGACCCATGAAATTCTTCTTGAAAGTGAAACTGGCCCTTGGTGAAAAAAGGTTGTGCATCACTGATCCAGATATTTATGTAACTAGAATTCTATTATATGTACAGTATAATCTGCTTAATATGAAATCCAAAGGGGCAAGATTTTATTTCGTAATATCTGAAATTTATACAAAAATTTCGCCAGAGTGTCGAAAGCAACATAGTGCAGCCGGAAAATTGGAGATGCAAGCTGTGTTAAGGTTTCTGCATTTGAAGGGGAGTTAGACAATGCCCCATAGTACAAGACAGTTGCCATATGGCATTGGCATTTCTAATGCTGCCAGACAAATTACAAAGCGGACACCCCTCCATCTGTGATGAGCCACAAATTGCAAAGCAAGTGGAGATGATAGCCCTCTCAGCCCACCATATCACCCATCAACTCAAAGCAGCGAGGCAAGGTGTCCAAAGAGGTCAGACATCTGCATGACAATGCACCAGCATATTTTACACATGAGACCATGTGCATTGCGGAGAAGTCGGGATTTGAAATACCGTATTCACCCGATCTGGCCCCAAATGACTTCTTCCTTTTCCATCATCTGAAGACCCCACTTCATGGACGGGATTTCCAAGACGATGATAAGGTCATCTTTGAGGTGGAGCAGTTCCTCAACAACCAACAGGAGGACTTCTATAAAAGTGGCATCCAGCAAGTCGTCCATCATTGGGAAAGCTGTGTGGCCTTGGGGGGTGCATATGTGGAAAAGGACTGACACTACCACCATGCAGCATCACCCCATCTGTCAATCTTCTGGCTGATTATAATGACTTATGACCACCCCTCATAAAGTGGATTATACTGTATTAGTAGGATCAAGTAAACATTAAATCAATTTTTAAAAGAATAAGATTTTCAGCATCAAGAACTCAAGTTCTGATAATAAGATATTCAGTGTCTTTAAGTGAATTGGTAGAGATTCCATTTATATTACAAAAATTAAACTTTTAGAAGTATTATGAGGGTCATGCTGAAAGTCATGTGCAACAGTTTTTAACAAATCAGAATTTATTGATATAGAAAAGACAAGTAAATCACTTCAATCTATACATTTTCTTCAGTTTTTACTTAGTCTCTGTTTCTCTGCACACATTTTTTCCCATTATTCTGGAAATTGTATCTAATGCACGTGGTCACGTGATAGTCACTACTGATGTCACAGTATCTCAGCACGCAGTGTAAAGCTGATAGATTAAGACGATATAATTGTTTACTCTATATTAATAAATTCTGATTTGTAAAAAATTATGCCTGTTTTGTTTGTATGCAGAATAAATTTTAATAGTTTCCTTAATGTCAATGAAGTGTTTGTCATGGATGGATAATTGTTTTCATGTGTTTTTTAAAAAGTGTTCTGAAATTTCTAGCGGTTATTCCAATTTCATATTTTTAGCAGGTTTAACAGTCTTCTATTTTGAAACTGATGTTTACTTTGGTTTAGGCACCAAAAAATCTGAAAAATTTTAAGTTCATAATCGAATGCCTTCTTACTTCACCCCACTGATAAAACATACGCCCTGCAGCTCGTTGCAAAATATGAGTCCTACGCATTCCCGATGGAGTCCCTCGATTAGCCAAAGGTCCAGACAAGCGGAACATAGGAAGGTTCAGTTTCATCCACGTTGGCCATTGACCTTTATTGCATCGATGGATGAAATAAGCTGTTTCTAAAAGTAAAGCCGCTCGAGCTACCACTGGTGCTTGCTGGAAAGCAGAAAAACAAACCAAATTAATAACACAGATAAAATTCTTATCCTACATTTTCGAATATTAATCACTGTAATTATTTCTAATTGAAATGTAATTTAAACTTGTATGTAAATTTCCACTGCCTCTTTTAGTCATCTATAGTTCTGTTACAATAGCCTAATATGAAGAAAAAATCAGCAGAACAACACTTGGCTTTGGACTCGCTGTGACTTATGCGGAAGGTAGATTACGGTAAGAGTGAGCGATTTGAATATGCAGGAGTGTCGTCATAAAGAAAGATGAGGCCAAAAAAGGATAGGTTTTGGAAAGGGTACATAACTGCTCTTTCCAAAGCCAACCACTCATATTCTGCAATAATAAACACAGGCAAAACACGTAAATTGATGATTTCCAAAGATGATGTGAGTAATGTGCTTAATGAGAAGTGAAAATCCAAAATTCTTACATCACTGGACGAACCCAGACCCTCTAGGCAAAGGATGGCTCTCAAGCATACCCCGAACACTGTCCAGAAGATGAGGTAATCTGTCACAAAGGAAAACCCTAGCACGCAATGGTCGAATGCAAAATGTGTGGGCATAACTCAGGTAACTGTCTATAAAATACTCCGTAAAGATCTTCAGCTGGAAAAATATTTCAATAGATCTTCATCAGATAGAGACACCTATCTAAATCTCTATCTGATAACCATAGTTCCATTTGAGCATTTCCTTTTCTAACACTCGAAGAGGTTAAATCCTCTGACGTATCACTGCCAGCTTTCTGCAGGTTTGGGCTCTTGAAAACGGGCTTAGGAAATAGATATCATGCACAGTACATGGTACATGAACCACCCAGCATTCTCTTTGACGGAGCCTCTTGGAATGGAAACTCAGAAGCAGGGCTATAGTTCAGAACCATAGAGTATCATCAACGTTGGCATGGTGGTTCAGCTAAAGATATGGACCCACAAAATCGTTCATCCTTAATTTGTAATCTACCATCTGTAATTGCTCCCATAATTATAAGAAACTTTCAGTTAACACCCAACATAAAACTCTTCCATAACATAAATCCAACATCTACAAAACTTATTCTAATTCATGGAATTTGAAATATGTAGACTAAACTCAGAGAAAAAGTCAAAAACAGGATAAAAGACCACTTTACAAAAGAATGGTGGAGTTTTGTAAGCAAATAAAGTAAAGTGATAGTATATAAACATTCTCTTTAACGAATTCATTCAGGTAATAATCACATGGCTGAGGTCCAACAAATGAAGTGATTCGAGGCACAAACGAGGTACGATATATATGTAGCGGAGGTATATGGCATCCGGGGCATGGTATTCATTTTTTTACCCATGTTATCATATTTTGTTTATGTGGTGTCTCCCTAGCAAGGTTTCAAGACTGGTGCTACATGGTTGGATTGGCTGTGCTACAAATGACGATGACAACCTTCTCCTGTGGCCACCTTGTTTAATGAACCTCAGTTATTTCCTTTGTTAAAGATGACATTTACATAACAATCTCTCCAGAATCTTCATGGTCAGCTAACATGTGCACTATGGGCAAAAATGCCAGAAATGCTTCGTCAGGTATAGGAGGAATTTGATTTTCGTATTGATGTGATCAACGGTGCGTACACTGAAAGACTGAAAATAATGTATCTCAAATGCGAGCAGCTTAGCTTCCTAATGGTACAAGTTGCACCCTTGTAGAGAGAAATGGCTATTTTATTCATTTACGAAATCTCACCAACCTTTTGCTTAATAAAAGACCCTGTAAATTTTTTGCTTATGAAAGAATCAATTATTACCAATTGTTAATACAAATGTAATACAAATAAAGTCCAAAGTGTCATAACTTTAAGTTGACCTTTCATGTTATCTATGAGAATCTTTAACAATCAGGTCATACGTATAGAGGATTTAAATTTTGGTAGGAAAAAACAATATTTAATGGATTTGTGGTGCCAATTTCCTATGTATGAAGGCAAGTCAAAAATTACCTACAATTTTCGTTCTACAATTTATTTACACAAAGGTAGGGACCAACATGTGCATCATATTTCTACTCAGTGACCTTCCTTGTCGATGCACTTGGTCCAGCAGTCCACAAGCTTGCATATTCCCTCCAAGAAGAAGGGTTTCGGTTGGTCGTGAAGCCACTTTGTACCAATTCCTGCATGCTTAAGTCTGTGGAAAGTCGACAACCTCGAAAATCATCCTTGAGTGGCCCAACCAGTCTGAAAGTCTGAGGGAGAAAGATCTGGGCTGTAAGGAGGGTGTTCCAGTACCTCAAAATTGTCATCCATGGTGGAGGTTAATGGGCGTCCTGCTCCCTCTTCATGTGTCACACTCATCTGACCACTCGTAAACTTCTCGATCCATGAAAAAACACTCGTATGTGATAAAGCACTGTTCCCAAAATGTGCCAAAAATCTATGATGAATTTCAGCCTCTTTCACACCTCAGAAAATCAGACCACTATTCTTCGTTCCTCTTTGGTGCAAACTGCTAGCAGAACGGACATGTCTACACTGTAAAAACCAAAAGGCAAATGACATGATCGTGGTCAAATTTCGCAGATGTGACAGTATTCGTACCAACTCTAAGCACGCATACACAGAAGGAAGCATGACAGCCTTGAATGTGTGTTATGGCGAGAGTGTAAATAATTTTTAACTCACCCTTATAAATAATTTTTTAAAATTAAAATGAACCTGGGAAGGAAAGAGGGCTTGCATAATACAGTATGTAACAAAAGTATAAACTCAGTATAAATTCTTAGATAATATAAATAATAAACATAGGAGAATTTTAATCTGAAGACAGAACTTTTAATTAGCAAACTTGAAATGTTCAAAACATTAAAGCACAGTATTTTGTGTTCATTGAAGTTTTAAAACAAATAAAATGAAAAAAACACAAAGATTTGCTTAAAAAAACAGGACTATATCTGACTAAAAGAGGCAGTGGAAATTTACATACAAGTTTAAATTACATTTCAATTAGAAATAATTACAGTGATTAATATTCGAAAATGTAGGATAAGAATTTTATCTGTGTTATTAATTTGGTTTGTTTTTCTGCTTTCCAGCAAGCACCAGTGGTAGCTCGAGCGGCTTTACTTTTAGAAACAGCTTATTTCATCCATCGATGCAATAAAGGTCAATGGCCAACGTGGATGAAACTGAACCTTCCTATGTTCCGCTTGTCTGGACCTTTGGCTAATCGAGGGACTCCATCGGGAATGCGTAGGACTCATATTTTGCAACGAGCTGCAGGGCGTATGTTTTATCAGTGGGGTGAAGTAAGAAGGCATTCGATTATGAACTTAAAATTTTTCAGATTTTTTGGTGCCTAAACCAAAGTAAACATCAGTTTCAAAATAGAAGACTGTTAAACCTGCTAAAAATATGAAATTGGAATAACCGCTAGAAATTTCAGAAC
>JAHWFO010049884.1:0-14901 GCA_023313115.1 Rhysida immarginata
AAGAAGAAGAAAACTTATAACAATTAAAGTTGTAAAGCTATTATGGAAAGATCTTAACTCTGAAGGATTTAAATGTTTATTAACTAATCGGTTAAATCAAGATTCTCTTGAAAAAACATTCACTATTATTAGAAATAAAGGAGGATTTCGTGCCAATCCTAATTGTAGTCAATTTCATTCAGCATTCACAACTGACTGTAATAATTCATAATTTAATCAAATCTAGTCTTATTACAAATTGTGAAAATGATGATGATGAACTGTTAATAGATAAATAGATATTTAAAGAGCATATATTTACTCCAACCCTTCTGTCTGATGATACTGTGGCCGAAATATCTATATCTTTAACATCCTTTAAAGAAATGGGTGATTTTGATTTAATTGAACAAAATGCAATGACTTATTTTGGTGGCTACTTGGCCAAAATGACTGTGTCAGCTATGAAAAATTGTTTAAAAGTGGTTTTCTAGAAGAAAACAATGCTTTTTTTTTTTTTTAAAGAATGCTACACAATGTTTAACAATATCTAAAGGTCCTTAGCATGAGAGATAGCAGTTAAGGTAGAATGCTTTCCAGAATGTATTACTACAAATGTAAGGCCAGAGTAAGTAACAGCCTTTGAGCGATCAAAACAATTCGGTGTAATCTCAATTCAAGCATAATAAGCTTTATTTGTGCTGCGGTGCGATAACTCAGTCATGATCTGGCAAACAGACTTGATATTCCATGTGCATCAGTAATGGGGAGCTTGTATACGTATTTGCCGCTGCTAATCTTGCTTTGTCGCCTTGGCTAAAATTTGATTTGGACCAAGTAAGGACGCTACTTCTTCTAAATTGCGGATTGTAGCTCTGCAAAATTTTCCTGTCTTTTTCTAATTCCTCTGTCAATTCATCTAATGTTTTCACGCTTCTAATCATCTCATTTTTTCGTTTCTCTTCAGCAGCTAATCCATGCATGGCTATTTTTAATCCATACAATCGTTTTTAATAGTTGTTTTCAATTCGGGATTATTTTCCAAAAGTTTTTCCATTTCCATTTTTCTTTTTTCCCTAAATTTCATTTGACGCTTTTGACCTTGTTCCAACTTCATTCTCATTCAAATTTCTTTCTTTCTTTCTCATTCTGTTTAATTCATCACTAGTAAGAAAATCAAGTGTCATGATTAATAAGGCTATCGCAGACACCCGGACAGCCATGCTGCCACAAGGTGTCTTAAAGATAACCAAGTTGTCAAGGCTGAAAGCCCAATGGGAGGCGTGCACCAAGGTTGCAGAATTTTTCTTTCCATTTTTCGATAGAAAAATTATTACATCATGTTTGGAGGTCTTCTCCAGTATATATTTAATTATTTATGTGTCATGATTAATTTAAGACAAATATTAACTTAAATTCAGAAGTACAGTACGAAGAAAGAATATGGATAACAAATTTCTTACAAAAAGAAATTTATTGTAAATATTTCAAATAAACTCATTAGAAATGAAACTCTTTTTGAGTAATAGTACCACACAATAAACCCTGATATGGCAGTGGAAGTTAAATATACAATTCTTTATATTTTGATGAGATGCAAACTACTATTTAATAAAAATAACAGTTACAATTACATTGTTCATGGAATCGATGCGTGTGCTAACAAAATTGTAAGTATACAAATTATTGTTGCTGGTCGTGGAGCCAGATCGTTGATTCAATAAATGGGCCACTCTTGAGGAACCATCTTTGTGTAATTCCACCTTAGACGACTTCGAGCTTGCAGCTTCAATGGGACCCCTTTCCCTGTTAGCTTCAGCTCGTTCATCTTCGAAGGAACTTCTGGACCTAAGCCGCACTTGCGTCGCTTCATACTCAGCCGGTAGCGTCGATGGGGCCCCTTTCGGCCTCCCGCGCTTGGTAGGCAGCATTTCGTCGTATGGTAGAAACGTTAAGTCTCTCTTCAATATAAGATACAACTCAAGGTAATCTAGAATAACAGGTAGGTCCAGTTTGTCAGAAGTGCTTAACGCGCATGCGTATTGTGACGTCACTAGATGACTTATGGCTTTACTTCCGGCGTGTGCGGTAGCCATTATTCTGGTCACAAAAGAAAACGTTTTCACGTAAAAAAAAACAAAACTCTTACGTTGATTTCTGAAGAAACGTTTATTTGTAAACTTACTATTTTATAAATTAAAATTTCCTAATGCCTGCATAAATAAAGTTATTAAGAAATAATATCAAAATTATCATCTGTCTCTTAACTGCCAACGGTTCCGACGAATCAATTTCGAAATCTTAACGAGGAATGATAACTAGGCCTAATGATAATGAGAAATACGTTATCGTCCTCGTCTCTGTGTTCGCTTAACTATCCGCACATTGCGCGATGAGTGAACATGAGACCAAGGTAAATGATTTTACATTTTAAAGACACCCACTCCCCTTCTAACGAAATGATATATAACCCTTTTTCTATTTAGTCTCAGTAAATTTCACTTACCTTGGTCGCATGATCAGTTATCGCGCGATGTGCTGATAGTTAACATCAACGCACCCTGTGTTCACATTAAAAAGATAATACGTAAGTACATTTTACAATAATTATAAATTACGTAAGTCCCTTCATATAATGGCATTATTATTTAATTAAAATATATAGTATAAAGGAAATGAACGAGTCGTCAAGTGTGGCTATCGCACGACTGCTTTCATTGCCGCCATGTTTTAGTTTCTGTTGAGGTTTCGATTTAGCGGGTATAGGTTTCGATGTATCTAGTGACGTCAAAATACGCTTGCGCAGTAAGGCAATTTTTACTACTTCCGGCAAACTGACCCCCACCTTATTCTAGATCACCTTGGATACAACTAATGTTTGAAATTTTGATAATTTTGCAGTCAATTCCTCCTGGATACCAAACCTGAAAGGTTGCCGTTTTCCTGAGTAACGGTCGCCTCGGATATATACCTGTCATAGCTGCTCGGATCATCCCTCTACCTTTCGACGTCATTGAAAGTTTCAGTGCAGGGGATTCTCGGTCCACAGCAAACGCAGAAAATCGAACAATTGAGAATTATGAACTGTATCATAATATTCACTTATTAACTGATATTTTTGTGCTTATCAAATTATCAAAGTTAATCTAACATTTATATAAATTCATTTAAGCCACTTGGATTTATATAAATTAAATATACAATTGTACAAAATTAAAAGATTTAATTTTGATGAAACGTCTCCTGTCCTCTTCTCTCTTTCCAATTAGTGATATTTACTCTGCTAATTAAATAATTGTGACAAGTAGACAGACGCAAAGGTTCGAAAAGTGAACTTTTAAATTAATTCTTTTGTTACATGATCTCTATTCTTTGTTTGAAAAATATTTAAATATCACACAAATTTAGTAGCAAATAAATTGAAATGGTACACTCGCACAGGCCTCTTTCTCTATCCTAAAAATAATTCTTCTTGCATTTACCAAGACAAATTTTGCAGTGTAAAAAATTTAATTTTTTGAAATTTATTTTTTGGCGGAGTTAGCTGCACAAAATTTGATCACATATGAACATAAATATTTTTTCTCAAACTTTCAAAGTATCTTCGTGAAACATGAAAAAAAAATCCATTGGGGGTGGGGGGCCGGGGTGAATAAAATCCTTAACTCCAAAATGGCTTATCAGAACCCATCATGTCATTTACGAAAATTATTGGCCTCAATCAGAAGAGTCCGTATATGTCGAATATATCTTTTTCTCAGTTTTAGTAAACACAAACAAGAGTGTCAGCAGAGTTCTAAGAAATATTTTTATATCTGGCCTTAAAGAAGTGTGTGTGTCGTGTGAATGAATTTAAGGAAGGAATCTCTTAAAGGCTTAATCAGTTTTCTTAAATAAAAAAAAATTTAAGGAGCCCTCTAAGTATGTACAGTGTTAATTTCATTGCTTCTACCGTTTGCCGTTTCGGATAAATTAGCTGCATCAAATTGGTCGCAAACGTACATAATATATACGTATAAATGGAAATTTCCCCTTCAAAATTCCAACTTATCTTCTGGAATAATGATCTTTCAGTGAAAAATGTTTTTTGAATTAGGGAAACGAAAACATCGGCCATCACTCTTTAGTGGTCGGCAAATATACCTCAAAAGATGCGTTACTTAGCGCCAGACCTTACCCCTCCCCCTGCCTCTCTCAAGCGTTGTGTAATTTATGGACGACCCCCCCTATACAGTATTTAAATTACATTTTTAACATTAAAATTAAATAACATATTTATTACATAAGTAATTAAATTACTTAATACTGTGCAGGTATCAATGTTAAATTTTATGCTAATCCCTTAAAATAATTATAACTTTTATAATTCGATCTCTTAAGCACCAGTACGCTCGCTGCGTTAGCCCGCATAGGGGAGACTGGCTTGGAGCGTTGCTAGCATACTTACCTGGCGTAGGAGTTTAACGCTGATCATGGCGGGCGTTCTCCCAGTTGGAGGCTCATCCATTGCACTACGGTTGAGTTGAAAGCTGCGATTGCCCCAAATGTGGGTAACTCGGACGCACAATTTCTGGTAGTGGGGACTGCGTTCGCGCTATCCCCAACAAAATTAATCCAAAAATAGAAACAAAACTAAAGTTTCACGAAAACAAATTCGTGAATAAACATTAGATGAGCTGCTGCTAGACAGGATCTTGTACGGCAGGAGAATAGATAAACCCATAAATCATATAGAAGTGATTGACCCGCATTTCAATCTGAGATCGTCAACAGTCATAAAATTTAAAATCCAAAGATCTTTTGAAATATATACAATAAAATCCCGTTACAACATACTTCACATTAACGTATATCTCAAAATAACCTTCAATTTGAATTCTTATTGGTTTATCTCAAATAATTATTATTTTATTTCACTAAAGTTTAATTTAACGTACCTCAAATTAACGTTCCCTTTATTTATCCCATCATTACAACGACCACAAGTCGAAAGCCTTGCTCTGATTAGTCAGGAATATTTTGTACTTCTTGATGCTCCGGACGGATTAACTTTATACTGTCGGGGAAGTAGGGTTTTTGGGAAAGTAAGTTTTTGCAAAGAAAGCAAATTGCATTTAAATATTTTTAATGTTATCTACTATCAAGTGACATTAAAACGTTTAGGAACAATAATTCAATAAATGATAATCATTTAACATATCTTTTATTACCTCAACTCATAAAAAAATGAAAATAAATCGAAATGAAAGAACGAACGGTAAATATAAAAGAATTTTTACAGAAGATTACTCAATAAATCATTATTTAACAGGCCTTTTATAAACCCAACTCGTAAAAAATTACATTTACACAACGTGTTCTTTTATTTTAATTTATTTTCAATTTTTTATGAGTTAAGGTAATAAAAGGTATGTTAAATGATTATGATTTATTGAATAATCTACTGTACTGGTCTGTATATGTATTTTATTATTCTGGACATCTTTTGTGATTAAATTAAAATGTGTATCATTCTAAATTTACTACACTATATGTATTCTAATGTTTTTCTGAGTATGGATCGTACTCAAGCAGCACTGTAAACTGCCCCCCCACCCCCTATAGTTTCAGATTAACATTTACATATAAGGATCACGCTTCAGATTAACCTTCAAAATTCCACTTCCCTTAGAGTATGTTAAAACGAGGTACTGTACATTTTCTCTATCTCCGATTGTATTGTTTTATGGACTTTGTCTATTTTATTAATTCTTCGTGAATATTTATTTTTCTCTAGCTCCTGCCTTTGGATCCAAAATCGCAGGATGTGACAAATGAACGAAATGGTTAGAAGTACATTTTCACTCTTTATACAGTATTTAATTGAGGAAAAAGAGCAATATCAAATAATTAAAGTAAATGGAGTCGAGGGATAGTTAACAGATTAACTTGAAATATTAACTTGACAAAGTAAACCAGCAAGTGAAATAACATCTGGTCACAATATCGTTCTTTTAATTTTACAGCGACGTTTAGAATCCCCTGCGACTTCTTTGTAAGTGTAGAGGTAGAGACGAAAGTTTGCATTACAAATATATTGTTCTTGATGTCTTGACGTTGCAGAATCGTATAATTTAAATGAATTTCTCTTGCTTCATCTGATAATTTCGAATCCAGTGACGGTTTTAGTTTCGCAAAGTAGTCGATGTTGATTGTATATCTAAAGGTGCGAACGTTTTATAGAGCTGCGAACGCTACGGACACGATTATCTGGACGTTTTATTTGTGCAAATATTTTCTGGACATCCAAAACGTTCTTCGTGGACGGGCATACGCAGTAGATAAGCAATGGTGATGTGTTCATCACTTGCAGCTTAATTTTTTGCTTTCGGTGATTTCAATCATGTGAATATGCTACAATTAAGGGACCGTCCATAAAACACGTGGTCAAGTAGAAGGGGAGGGGGGGGTAAGGATCTGGCCACTCTTGACCACTTGAGGGCGAGGGGGAGAGTAGGGTAGCAGACACGTGGTCTTTTGGGAAGGATGCTGCAGTGCGGGGAGGTGAGCCAAAGACCAGTGGCTTGGGCAGGGGGGGGGGGGGGGGTTAAAGATTTACCACTTCGTAGCCACAGAGGGAAGTGGGGGTAAAAAAAACCCCAAAAAAAACGCTACTTTTTAGCCACGTGAGTTATACCAGACCTAAAGAGTAACAATCATTATACCATTTGCAGAGTGTCACATGGGGATAATGCTAAACCTGAGAGTAGCGCAGTGGAAATTGACATGCAACAGTGCACGGATTAAGAAATAAAAAGTAAATGTTTATTAACAAAAATGATAATTGAATTAAGTAGAGAATAAAATAAGGTATAGCAAAGGTCACAATATCAAATCAGCATACCTAGCAAACACCAAAATAATAAATGCAATATTGATTCCAATATTATAATCACCCAGGCTAAATTTATTAAGCAATAGATAAGCTTATACACTTAAATCCAACTTAACTTAAGATGAGTAGCAAATCAAACATTAATTGAAATGGCATAAGCTAAACTAGCCTGTACTCTAAAACAAATCTTCAGCAAGATTAAATACCAATACTTAGGTACAACAATGTATAGCCGTCGCTATTTAAATAAGCATCCAACTATAATATATAAATCATGCAAGCAATACACAATCACAATCAAAATACTTGAATGTATCGGCTACGGATCGTAACCCACATGGTAATCAGACCCTGAATCCACTAACTAAATATATATAACATACACTAAAACAGGATATATATATAAATATCCTTAAAGTTAAATGCTTATTGGTATAAATTCTTAGAAACAAGAATTCAATCAGAAAATCACATGAGTGATGCGATACATGTATATTGTCATGCAGTTCAACAAGCAACGCTATAAAACTAAGCTGCCTAAATAAATTTCACTAAGCAGAAACAAAATACAGTCTTATTCAGTAAATAGTTCAATGTCCGGGTAAACGTCACTATTTCTACTTAAACACAGGAGCAGAACAAACGCCTACATACAGTAAACAAACTACATATGACGTAACAACGTGACAGTCTAATATGTTGAGCACAACGTTCTTTGTAGTCCAATGACCCTGGTAATTAAAGCACATTCACTTGAGCTCTATAAATACCCGTAAAGAAATATCATTATTAACAGTTGAGCCAAGTTAAATTAATTATGTAAAACACTTCAATTAAACGGGTCAATACACACACTCGAAACAAGCAATAATTTACGACATAATGTCTAGACACAGGGACGGAAAACTTCCTACTTTTAAAGATTTTTTGTCCTTTACAGAAAATTATATACTTAAATTAGCACTAGAACATAACGAGACGACGAATTGCTTTATGCGACGCACCTCACCTTAATGGCTCTTAACTATTGTGAAGCCAAAATGGTAATTCAAATAAGCACGCATTCTATATGGCCACAAACCACACATCTTCGTGTCTTCGCGAAGCTCTCTGCGAGCGAGCTCCTTAAATGCAACTTTTATTAGATTGGTTTTACCGCCCACAATAAAGGTAACACTCACGGCTGCGAAGAAGTAGTCGACTATCGACCCCAGCAGACCTTGAGAAGGGTTTCCGCACGGCGAGAAGGCGTACATATCGCCAAGCTGTCTATCTCGCTCCTGGTAAAAACGAACCTCCGCCCGCTTGGCTTTCCCGCACGACGTGGCATTCTCCGACGACGCAATTAGCTGCTCCGTAGCCGTCTCCGTCGTGGGGACTCGAGGAATCACTTTACCGTCCAGCTTGCCGATAGCATAACACCAAATATGTCTTCGTGCCGTTTTTCCCGGGAGCTCGACTTTCGCATAACCGTCCTCGATCGTTTCACATCTTTTTTTTTTCTCCACTCCTCTCTCTTTTCCCGATTCCGCACTTGAATCTGTTCTCGTCCTCCCATTGGCTCCTGCGTCTTGATGTTGGTTATGACGCTGATGACATCGTCTCCAATTCCGCCCGGAATTGTAAAATACCCGAGAACGAAAGCGAGCGTTTGCGTCACCGGAATTCACGATGGTATTAGAATTCCGTGACACAGAGGTTCCTAATTTCTAAACTCTAACCAGAATAAAGAATTTCAAATCCTTTGCAAAGCTCAATTATATAAAAATATTTTAAAAATAAGAAATAATGGAAGTAATCCTGCATATTCAGAAACTAAGAAAATACTTAAAAAACTAAAAACCTATGATTGCTTTTTATATTAAGGACGACAAGAGTTAGGGATTTCATTTGATCATTTTGGATAAAGACATGTATTTCAATGGAGTTAGGGATTTCCTTGAACAAGGTCCCTATACTTTGTTTCCAAACAACCCCCTCACTACCCTAATTAACAAGACTAAGGACTGTATTAGCAGCTGCAAAACCATTTTTAAAAACATGACCACAAAAAACTTATGCCCCAGCAACACCCGTCTTCCCAGGCTCTACTGCTTGCCTAAAACTCATAAACAAGGCAATGCCATGAGGCCAATTGTTGATAATACAGATTCCCCAACTAGTGGAATAGCCAATTTCCTCAAAAATTACTTCAAGAAATTGACCCTGCCAGGACATTCCTTCTCCATAAAAAACGGCATCGAACTGACCCAAAAACTAGAGAATTTCATTGTTCCAGACAAACACATATTAGTTTCTTTTGACGTAACCTCAATGTTCCCTAGTATACCAATAGATGAAACCTTAAATATACTTGAGGACGTTTTACATCATAATGATATTCCTCTTGCTGAAGTTAGAGACCTCAGTTTACTTTGCAGATTATGTTGCCTTAATAATGTCTTCCAATTGAAAAATAAATATTACAAAATGGATAAAGATACCCCCATGGGAAGCTGTTTAAGCCCCTACTTAGCTAACTTTTATCTTAACCATTTGGAAAATCTTGCACTCACCAAATTCACATATTTTCCGAAGATCTGGTTCAGGTACGTGGGCGATATATTCACGATCTGCCATGTGGACCTTCTTAACCAATTAAAAAACGACCTTAATGGATTATGCTCCTCTATAAAATTTACAGTTGAAATCGAACAAGATAACTCTTTACCTTTCCTGGATATACTTGTGCAGAGGGAGGGGGGGGGGACTATATTTTGACATATTCAGAATATCGAACTTTGTCCCGTCGTATATTAGAAGCGAGTCAAACCATGGTTTCAGCCACAAACTGGCAGCCTACAATCACATGATCGATAGAGCCCTGAACATCCCATTAATCCAAAGCAAGAGAAACGAAGAATTTCGTATGATCAAAGAAGCTCATTGGAAAGAAGCTCATTGAAAGAAGCTCATACTGGTTTCAGTATGGAATTGGTCGACAAGCTCATTATGAAGTATAATTTCAAGAGGAGGCTGGCACTCTACACGACCCTCAATGACCCGAAAAAGAAGAAAGATGAAAAAATTTTTTGTCTACCCTACAATAGAAACCTGACCAGAGGCATGGAGAGGATATGCAATAAGTACAACTTAAATGTTGCATATAGAATTAATCACACACTCAAATGTTGTAATAGGAAGTACAAAAGACCCTATAATGAGAATTGAACGATCAGGAATTTACGAGATCTAATGCGGGACCTGTGACAAAAATATATTGGACAGACCCGTAGAAAGATTGAAACAAGAACTAACGAGCATTTCGATTATGTTAAGAACTGCAGACCTGAGAAGTCAGCTTTTGCTGACCACATATTGAAAACCGGACATGAACTAAAGAAAGAAAACATTAGGATTTTACATGTTGTGGACAATAACAAGAGGCTGAATTTCTTGAATCCATGGAAATCTTGAAGAACCAGGGTGACAATTTATTGAACCAAGATGGTGGACCTTCAGATCTGACAGCGTGGAAGACCTTACTTCAATTTGTTAAATAATTGTGTTGACTAGGATTTCTCTTCTAGGTCCGCGTCTTTAAACCAATCCTAACTTTGCTGTTTCTTTGTAAATTATGATTTTCCTCTGGTTGGCTAAGTTTCCTATATATACCTGTTACACATCACAAGCCTTCTTAGACATCGCAGGCCGCGTCACATCCTGGACATCAATTTCGACGACATCCAAAAGGCCATATTTCCCGAATATTGGAACTCCTAGCTCCTCGTGTCCCTTGTCCCTCGTCAATCAACAATCAACACTTTCGTCCTGATAGGAAAGGACTCCATCTTATCCTCTGGATGACTTAACTAGGTTTCATCTGGCTTCTCCCCTAAGTGCCACTTCGGATGAAAAACTAGTATGCCGGATTTTGCTTATACGCTATAGGAGTTCACTGTTCGGACAGTAAAATAAAAAAATCTATAAAAATCTTTATTTTGAGAAATTAATTTCAGAAATTAAGAATTTTGAAGAAATTAAGAAAATTTTTACTTTAATTTTATTTTATTTTAATCTGGAAGACAGTGATTTTAAGAAATTTGATGGTGAAAAGCGTTTTGGGATATATTTTAATTATCGAAGGTCAATTTAATTTAATTTCTAATTTTAATTAGAACTTTTTAATTTGAATGTTTAAGAACTAATAATCTATATTTAATTTAAAGATTTCTAAAATTTTTATGTCTTCTTTATATTTAGTTTGATTGTTAGTTACAGTATATGTAGGTAATTGAATGTTTTATAATTCAGATAATATAATGTTTTTAAATTTAGTTAAGGTAAACTGTTGTAGTCACTTTTTACACCTAATAGCATTGAAAGGAAAGCACTAAGAGGCATGCTCGACCAATTACGTATCTTGCAAACATCTCCGCTGCAATGAGAGCTATCATTTTGCTAATACGTACGGATTCAGATAATGATGTGATAAGACCAGACGTGAGTGTTCTTCCTGTATAAACTCACCTGATTCAGAAGTGGCAGTTTTCACTTGCAGCTCCACGACGAAGAAATACAAATTGGTAAATAGCTCAAAAGTAGTGAAAACAGTATAAAGTTTAAGATAGAACTAACAAAAAATATTTTTTTTAAAAAATACTTATTTTTCATCGCCTAATATTACCTAATTTCCGAACATGCTTCTTAAAATAATTCAATTCCTGCAGCATGATTTACTTTTGTGAAAACTTATTTGAACTCAATTATCGAATGCAATTTATTTCCAAGTAATACTTTTATTAGAATTTTAGGAAAAAGGGAAGAACCATCTCATTACCCTTCAATAAGCAACTAATCAGAGGTCTTAGCACAGTTTTTAAGTCTTTTGAGCTTTCTATTTCTTACAGTAATCCAAACCAGGCCAAGGACATTTTCCCCAACCCGAAAGACAAAATACCGCCACTTCTCAGGTCAGGAATCTACGTAATAAAGTGTGCCCAATGCCCTATGTTTTACAAAGGGCAAACTTTGCGAAACATTGAAACCAGATATAAGGAGCATATGGGACACAGGAAGAATGGAAGAAGCAGCCAGTCCTCCGTAGCAAAACATTCAATCGACACAGGCCACGATTTTCCTAACAACAATGTACATCTGATAAAATCAATAAACAAGAAACACCTGCTGGATGCTTTCGAAAGCATTGCTATCCAACAATCGGATAGTAATTTATTACTTAACCTAGATAGAGGCCCAATCAGCGACTCCCCTCTAATTCGGTGGTTGAACCAAGTAACCAATCAGAGAAAATGATTTTTATGTTTTTCTTTTATTGGTCGTTGTTCCTTATATATACTCAGCTGTTTCAAGACACAGGCAGTTCTCTCAGATTCCGTGAGGTGCTCCTGGGCTGCTGAATGATGGAAGCAATTGCTTCCGAAAAGTACTTCCAGTATCAGGTTGTATTTTTTCAATCTATAATCGTTGTGGTGAAAGAGTTTTTTATTAGTTCTAAGTTTTCCATTACAATTATCCACATTTGTCTTTTTTATTATTTATTAATTTAAGATATTTCATAAATGGTGCTGCATAAAGAAAACGTGATCCAATTAAGAAAATTCATTAAATATATTAAACAAATTATTAGACTAAAGAAGTGTGTCTAGTAGTTCGTATAAACTTAAAACACACACACAAAAAAACATCATCATCCCATATGCTTTATAATTTAATGCTGTCAAATGAAACGTCATTTATCAATTTTGTACTGTTTGGAAAAATTCAGGTTTTCTTTATGCATATACAACAGGTTAAACCGCACGTTCTGTGTTTAAGGCAAAGATTTAGACGTATTGGGATAAATGCTCCCACAGGAATAAATTGGAACCTCTATTCATCCAAATTCGAATTTTTAACCTGCAAAATTCGGAAAAAAGTATTAGAATTTATGTAATTAAAAAAATTAGAATAGGCTTAAACATATTTAAACATTACCTTAGTCCTAAAATTAAATAATCAATATTCTATTACTCACCGTTACGAATCTTAAAACCTAAAGACAGATCTTAAAACTAAAAACACAGATTGCCGGACAGGAAATTCCCTTTACACGCGGGAACCAAACTGTACGCACAATGTTTACAAACTAAAGATCGCTTATACCAACACTTACAAGTTGGTAAGTAGATACCTCAAAATAATGTGTAACCCTTGCCTTGCACCATGAGGAAGAAAACGGAAAGTTAGTAATTTACGCTTATAACGCTTTTACCTAAAAACCCTAACAATATTTTTATTGGTTGGTCACCGTTCAAGGACAGTCGGGTCGTATGGGCTCTTACGTAGAAATCCGACGTCAGATTTTGTTTGGTAGGCCAGCCATGGTTAGTAAGGGGCAATCGAGATAGAGAAAGAGAGATGGGTCAGCACCAGTATACAGCAGAATGCATACCGCCTGAGAAGGCATGGTACAAGGGCTGTTGAAATGAAACCAAATCATCTTATGGATTCACACAAACATCAAGGGTGTGCAGTAGAACACGCTAATTGACGTGTCTAAAGAAAGTTGTGGTCCTGTGTTTACTGCCTTGACACGGTTCACTCATCACCGAGCCATAGTTTCTAGGCAGTAATAGCTAAGTGTTATCCTGTGTTTGCTGTCCGCCCTGGTTTCCTCATTACCGAGACAGACAGCAATCGCTAAAATTTTTAAAAATCATTAAATTTTAAGTGAGTATTTTTAGAATGTGAAATATTTTAAAAGCTATGGGGACAGGGAAGAATTTATAAATGTTTAAATTCGTATTATGCGTATTACTTAAATCTAAAACAACTTAAAACTAACTTAAAATAAGTGCATGCCATAGTGTGTGTATGTGTAGTTTCGTCGTCTTCAGCAGCCAAAACGTTGTCTTCTGCACCTGAAAGTTCATACCCTGAAAGACCTTCGACACCCACTTTCAATATAAAGGGATAGCGAGGTCTTTCCCCGTCCTTTAATTATTAAAAAAACCTATCTTCGTGCGCTGCTGTCCTCTTCGGACTACTGAGGGTCCCACGTGGAGGGAAAGTAGTCCGCCTTTCCCTACCTAAACTTAAACTACACTAGCTACTATATTTGCGATTACCAAACATTCCCCTTTAAAGTTAAAAATAAATTTAAAAATCAACATGCCTTGAAAAATAAAATTTGAATTTTGATAGGACGACGCGGGCCGCCACTGTAGAGAATTATCCCAAACTTTAATATTTTTATTGAAATTAACCTATATTCTAATTAAGGTTCAAATGCAGTTTAGTAACTATTTGGTAATCATAACACAGGCAACCACGAATGTCCAAAAGCTTAACTATTACACCTTAAGAATCCCTCGTTGGGGTACCTGCCTGGATGATTTCCTAGAGCTAAAGATTACCATTTCCCTAAAACGAACCAGCTACCCATTCCATCGTAGTTCCTCTTCTGCTATGTTGTCATCACAGCTCAATGCCACACTCATCGTCACAATCGTCTCGTCACTCCATCAAATTCGAATTCATCACCCAGGAAATGCTAATTTTAACTAATTTTGCTAATTATCACTAAAAATCTTTTGTAATAATTTTGAATTTGTGCCAATTTTACTTGATCGAACATGAAAGCTAAATTTTAATGAAAGCTCTCGCAAAAGTTTCTATTAATAAATTTTCTTTTGCAATATTAAGAAATAGAATTTTTTTTAAATTTAATTTTTAGATTCAAAATTTATTATTAAAAATTGTAATATTTAAATTGAAAATTAAATCTCTTAGCAATTTAAGTTTCCTCAACTAGATTTTAATTTGGAAGTTAAAACCTCATTCAGCTGAGAACAAAAGCAACAACAAAAAAAAAATCTTAAATGTAAAATTTTCTAACTCCCAATTACAGAAATTAAAATTAACCCCCCGCCCATCATAAGCAAGAACTAAAATTACTTTGTGGTTGTCTGTGCTTAAAGATTAAAGAATCCCCAACTAGGCCAATGATACAACAAAATCAAAAATTTAGAACCATATTTCCACAAGTGTATTGAATTGTTTTTTTT